>OX451741.1:364619689-364842844 GCA_948472305.1 Vicia faba
AAATGAAATCAAAGTTTACAAAGGAATAACAAATAAGAAACTTCTAAAACTTCTAAGTCTCCCAATGGCGCTTCCTTTTAGTGTTAAGGTAGGCATTGAGATTCTGCTCTTCGTGAAGCCGCTCTGTCAGTTCTAACACCTTCTTCTCACTGGCATAGAATTGGGACTCAGAGGTATCTCTTTCTTCTTTGAGTTGTATCCAAGATTTTTGCAATTCTTCGAAGTTTGTTGGCATATCAGGATGAAGAATGATGCGAGACTCGGCCCCTTGAATAATAGGCTCTGAAATCTCTTGTAGGATAGCAGCGTACAGTATCATAAGATTTTGAGCACGAGTTTGCACCCATTTGAGGTATGGCTCCAAAGGGATGGAGTTCTTGTGCCCTAGAGTCCTACTATCAGTCTTCTTAACCATTCCCCGAGCACGGATGAACTTGTGATGATAACCTTGCAAATCATTTGAATAGTCGAACACAATATCTTGAATGAGCATATCATGAGAACCATCCCTCCGGGTGTAGCCGAAATGACGTAAAGCTAAAGAGGGGTTGTAGGTGATGCCCCCATTAATGCCAACGAGTGGCACATTGGGGAATTCTCCATACATATCAATGAAAGAGATATCTTCTTGGGAGCGAGGGCACCAATAGATGTCAGAGTGAGAAAGAGACATTAATCTTAGGTTCCATCTTAAGCCTAATTCATTCTTCATTACTGACCGGGGAAGGTGAAAAATAAACTACCTATAGAGTAGAGGTATACAACACATAAGAGTCCCTAGCTTCTTCATGGTGCGTGTATGGAGTGAGTGCAGAATATCCCCAAGCAAAGTAGGTACTGAATTGTGAGCAAGGAAAATGTTGATGGCACTGACATCTACAAACTGGTCTGAATTGGGGAACAGAACTAACCCGTAGATCAAAAGAGCTAACACATCTTCAAAGGCATGGTAACTCATAGCGTCTAGGAATACCTGGGCTTTATTCATCAGGAAATTTGTGAGGAGGCCCTTAACTCTACTCCTCCTTTCCCAATTGGACTCAATGTTAGATGGTTTCAAATGCAAAGTTATGACAACATCTTCGGCAGTTGGATCTTGTTCTAAACCGGTAAAGGGTATCTGCTCCAATATAGGCAAACTGAGTATTTTGGAGAATTCTTCCAACGTAGGCACCAACTGATAGTCTGGAAATTTGAAGCAGTGGTGCTTAGGGTCGAAGAACTGGAATAAGACACTCATCAAACCTTCGTCAAAACCGGTAGTAACCAAACTAAGCAAGTATCCATATCTCTTGTTGAATGAGGAACTCTTTGGAACCTTTGAAACCAATTATTTGAGTTTGGGAGGTATCTCTACAAAATTGATTCAGATGGTTTTTCTGCGAGCTGAATCCATGACCTACAAAACAGATAAGAGATAAATCCATAGGCCCTTGAAATGGTTAGTGTACATGACATGTTATGATGTTTCTGATGTTATGATTATGCTTTGGAATCACAAGTATATCAAACACAAACAAGTCACACAAAGACCTTAGGTTTAAAAGGCTTGCATGAGTTTTAAAGGTAAGTACCCTCTTGAAGTTTCAGTTGGCTCAACCTGTCCTATTAGTAGTAACTAAGTTCTAAGAAGTCTCATATCACTGACCTTTCTTTTAGGCATTGTTCTATCTCAAGCACTGAAGTATTGCGGCCAGAATATCCCAAAAGTCTAGTCTCAATGAGTGTAGTATCGAGTATCAACCAATCTTAGGTCGGAACCAAAGTCGGCTATCTCACTACTTTCTAATGGCTTAGGATGAGTCAATTAAAGGTTCTAAAGGTCAGTTAGCGCTTAATGACACTAAGGAAGCCTAATGTTATCCTTGATTGACTCAAGGAACATTAGTACAAACCAAAGTATCACGCTAACGTAGCTATCACTTTGTGCATATCGGTCTACGCTGTACAGCTTCCATGATTTATTGCTACTTACCTAATAAGGTGCCCCGGATCCGGGTGTAGGATCTATAATAACAACCCAAACAAGCCCTCAAAAGTAAAGAATGAAAACACACAATGAAAGCACTTTTAAAATGAACTAAGCTCTAAGGTAACCCCACTTTTTTAAAGATGTTTTCCCCGGCAGAGTCGCCATTTTTGTGATACGGTGGAAGAATCGACTGTTTATTACTGGTTTTTGCGTTTTGTATTTGCAAATGTTACGGTAATCAAGAGTCGCCGTCGACTTTTCTTTTATCTAAATTAAGGAAAGGGTGAAAAGAATAGAAAAAGACCTTTTCGAGATTTTCTGAGTAAGGGGGTAGATTATGGAAAGGGAAGGTGTTAGCACCCTTTCCATCCCTAGTTATCTACGGGCTCTTAGAGGTTTGCTCATTTATGTGTCCCTTAAGCTTCTAGGTACATCTTCAATGAGATTATTGGCCAGGAAGGCGAGCCTCTCATGTTTGTCCTTGTAGTATCGGTACTCTCGGTAGAGGTTGGGAATTATCTTGTGCTTATCCCTTCCTTCTTGGGAAATGTTTGTATATTTCTCTTCCCAATACATCTTTTCAGCCCTCAGTTCCGTATAAAGTCTCTGTTGTATCAGGAAATCTTTTCGGAGGCCTTCCAGCTCAAGGCATACTTGTTCATACTCTTCAGTTTTTAGGCCAGAAGTCTTTATGCCCTTATCTTTGCAAGGTGTTCCCTTACCTCTAGTTCTTGGCTATCCTGGAGTCTGGTAGTGAGATATTTCAACTGCTCTTCTTAATCTAGAGAGACTTGGGCCAAACTTTGGATTTGAGCCCTCAAATCTTCCTCCAGCACTTTCTTTTCTTGCACGGCTTTTTCATACAATCTATTTAACTTTCCAGTTTCATTTGTAGTGTCTTCCAGCCTCTAATTATGGGAATCTAGATTAAAAGTAGCACTTAGCAGTCCTTCAGTTGAACGTTTCCTTTTTAGACTCTTCTTTTCAAATGATTTGTGGTCTCTTTGAACATGTTGGTCTTTTGATTAGAGTATGCGCTTCATTTGTCTTTTCTCTTTGGTTAAGTTAGGGAGATTGATCTCTAGTTCTTCCTTCTCCCTCTAAGCATGTTTCAAGGCTTTCTTCAGATCATCTACCTCTTCCAAAGACATAGAAGGAGTAACTGGGACCTCTTGCTTGTATTTGGGGTCTATATCAAAAGGCAGCTTGATAATTTGTACCCTATCCAGAACCCATTGAGTGTAAGGTTCTTTTGCCACAACATCTTTCTTTTCAATTTTTCTTTTGTAACTCTGCTCCAAGCCCGAATTATTTTGTTGAGTAGCTCTCGGTTATTTCTACCCATGTCATGAATGATTAATTATTGAAGTTGTTTATTTGAAGGTCTGTATTCCAAGGGATACCCTAGTTATTATAGGGCTAAAGTAGGATTGTAATTAATGCAGCCTTGTGACCCAATCAAAAGAACATTAGGAAAATCCCTGCAACTATAAACAATATCACCAATATCTAACTTCCTGGCGTACCATAACACAGAACTAGCAGTGTGAGACCTTAATTTTTTAGGCCATTCATACCTTGTCAGATTCGGAATCATGTAATCCTCCTTGTAAAGGTGAGTCATGACCCAGGAGTACAACAACGAAATACAACAATTTAGAGTACCTCTTTTCTTTTTGTATCGTGTATGAATGGTGTAATAGATGTCAACAACTAGAGCAGGGGTTGGATCTGTATTAAAAAAATTGTACCCCATAACACACTGATGGCTGCAGGGTCAATATAGTCTACAATTCATGGAAACTAAATAACACCAAACATAACCAGCCCCAGACAGTCGACACAAGATTCCCATTCTTTGTTATTAGCCAGATCAAGAGCTTTAGCTTCTAAGTAATGTCTCTTAATTCCTCGTACTTCTCCTTCTTTCTTGAAATTATAAGCAAATTCAGGATAAGGGATTTTTAAGCCTTTTGCCAAGATTTGGATGTCAATGGTTTATCCGATATCCACGTAAGCCTTCTCTTTAGAAAAATTCAGAATTCTGTCTAATTCTTCCAAGGTTGGTGCCAGTTGAATATCCTGAAAAGTGAAACATCTCAACGGAGGGTCATAAAACTGAATCAGAGCTGAAATAACATCCAATTGTACTTCGACTTTGGTCAAGTCCAGAATATCTCTATAGTTACGAGTGAATGTTTTTAGATCCCTTTCAGATAATCTTTCTTTTACATCCTTGATATTTGTCACATCCGGTTTGATAGCATTGATGCGAACGAGTTGCTTCCCTTTAGTATTCATTCTCAGATACTCACCAAAAACCTTTGGTTTTTTTATATATTGCTTTTTACCCTGTGAATAAGACAAACAAAAGAAAAACGGGGGATAATGAATATATGAAATGTAAAGATGCATGAGTGCATGAATGTAGGGCTAAATGACGGGATTTGGTGGATAATAACATAGAAGGTAAGCTCTTAGTTTGGTTTTATGGACATTCTATCCTCCCCGTAAAGTGGTTTCCTTAAGGGTATCATGAATAACACTAAAGGGAAAGGCACAAGGGCCTCCCTTAAGTGGAGTCTCTTTGTAGACCGAAACTTTCGTCTCTAGGTCATGAAAGGTCTCATCATGAGATTTTGGTTTAAAGGTTATACAAAGAGCCATAAACGTCATTCCAAAGTCCTACTTCCCAAGAAGATGTCTCTTGAGACATATTTCTTTTGCGAAATTTCACTGACTCTAGGAGAAATCGTCACATAAACTCATAGGAATGATGTATCCCATTGGCTAATAGACAAACCTTCTTTCTAAGGGTTTTTGAAAATATTTTTGCAAAATTTTAACTCCTGCCACCAATATCATAATATGATGATAACAATAGTAAATAAATGCATGAAATAAATAAATAATTAATTAAACAAAAATAAAAACCAAAAAATAAAAAGAACCCTAAAAACCCTAAGGTAAGGCCACTAAACCTAGGGTTGAGTCCTCGGCTGTTGTAACTGATTTTAAAATCAAAGTCACCACCCTTAATTTTTACCCTAAAAGAAGGGAGTATAAAGGAATAACCCTAAAAGAGATTCATAGATTCTAGGTTTTATTTGGTTCTAGACGAGGGGAAGGTGTTAGGCACCCCTATCTACCTTGTTCCAGGGATACTAGGTTTAAAAGCGTGTTTTTTAAGAAATAGGGTTTTAGTTTTTATTAGGGGAACTCGCCACGACTTTAACCGCATGCCTACATATCCTCTTAGGAGGAATCAGAGTCCCATTTCGTAGTTCGTAGTTGGTTTGTATTTTTTATGGGTTGAAAATTATATTTGAATTTCCCCCATACTCAGTTTAGGTGTACGAATAATGGAGATATTAGACGGAGTACGCAGTTGATTCAAATATACTTGTAACCTTTTTTGAAGAATAATTGTTGGATTAATTTAATTTATGAAAATGAATTGTAATTGGTTGGATATTTTCTTAATATATTAATTATTGAAAATATTATATTTAAATGCATGATAAAAAAAGAATTTAATGCAATAAACAAAATAAATTTGAATGAGTTTAGAAAATAGAAATTTGTGTGATAAATAATATTAATAATAAATATGATCTTAAATATATTAAATAATATAAAAATATATAATTATAATTATAATTAATATAACAAAATAAAGTATAAAATAATAAAATAATAAAATAAATAAATAAATAAAATATTTAAAAAACGCAGGGGGTGCGAAATATACCAGGTTAGTAAAATGGTGAGGTTCCAAAAGCATAGCCCTGAATTCAGATATTGAATTCAGACCCAAAGGCCAGGGGGTGTATTTCTATAAGGTGTTAGTAAAAGTTAGGGTGTTTGTTGGAATAAAGGTGTTGGGCTTAAGGGAAAAGGCCCAAACGGTTATTATAAGAGGCGTTGGGGTGTGTTTTTATATTAAACAGTAAAATAGGGGGTGTCAAGAGCCAAGGGCCCAAGTCCAAAATTTGGACTTGGCCCATTTGGCCAAGAGGTGTTGTTTATAAAGGCGCTAGCAAAAAAAATGGTGGCCTTAGTGTTGGGCTAGGCCTAAAACAACAAGAATTTTAGGGCCCGTTTAGATTTGGTATGCGCAGGCGTATGGGGGGAATGGTGGGGGCGCGTGCAGGGACGCTGGATCAAGATCATGCGGTGATAGCTACATGGAGCATAGTAATACTGTGGGGTACGCGCTTACGAGATGATATATCATAATATAATTTTGTTTTCTACAAAAATCCATCTTATTTTTCTGCTTTATCCTCTCTCCATCTCCGCCTCTTCGTTCTTCCTTTCCTCTACCTCAATAAAAGAAACCTTAACCCTTTCATCTATGGATTCTGACGGCACTACTTCCCTCTCTGACCCCAACCTCAACAACCAACATCCTCTTTACCAAGACAAATTACAAGATAATCAAACAAATAAGCTTAGTCATGTTACCTTCTTTTTAGATCTTGAGTTTTCTCACGATCTATCTTCTGACCTCTTCTTCATTGTGTTCTTTGACAAGTACATTGATGATGGAGGATATCTCAGTGATGGGGAGGACTCGGCGGTATTCTGAAGAACTAGGGTTTCGGATATCAAAGCCTTAGTCTATAACAGCGGACTTGGGTGATAGCGGCGCGGTGGTTCCGTCAAAGGTCTCTATGACTCAACAAATTTCAAGTCTACCTCTATAATTCGTAAACCCGTAATTTCTCTGTCTGTAATTTTTTGTCGTGCTCTTTCTGTTCTAAGTTTTTTTTATTTAGGTTTTAATTAGGGCTTGAATTTTCCGGGAAACAATTTGAATTTGTCTTGTAAATTTGCAAACACCTTTAATTTGTTTCTATTTTTAGTGATTTGTTTCTATATTGTTGTATAAGACCTAATTCTGTAATAAAGATAAATTTGTTTATGTTAATGGTTCTGTTTATGTATTAGAAAAAACAATTTTATGAAGATTTTTTATTGATTTGAACAATAAGTGATCATTGCAGCGTGCGCTTTTGAATGTATACAATAGCCTTTTTTTCTTTAATGCTTTTGGGCCATGCGATATCATTTGTTATAAAACAAAAAACTAATTGAACTGGGCCTGAAAATGTGCTACTGCATTTGGCCTGGGCCGGAAATATGGGTCCTGCAATGGGCAAACTTGATTTATGTTATTGTATTGGGCCTTGTAATGTTATGCGGGTTAGGCTTCCATGCTAACAATACTCAATCAGTAAACCAACAAAGTTCTAATTAACCCTTTTAAATATCACGTTCTAATTATGATCAGCAAACAAAATAATTTTTTTAAAGTTTATAATATAAGGTTTTAATTAAAATAATATTAGTATAATTAATAAAATTAAAACATAAATAATCTTTCAAAACAAACCAAAAAAAGAAAACAGAACGGGCCATATAGCTTTGGGTCTGCCAGTTCAATCTTTTTCTTCAAAATTAACAAAATAATCCAAATAAAAAGTCAATAAAACAAACAAGTTTCTCAAAAAAAAGAGGAAGTGAGCCATATGTTAATTATTGGGCTTTAAACAAAAGGATTGTTTTATACATCTTTTCTAAAAAAGAAAGAAACTTTAATGGGCCTTAACAAAAAAGAAATAATTTGTTTTATGGACCTCCTTATTTTAATACTTGAAATGGACCCCTTTTAAACCTAACGGGCCATCAGATATTGATGGTCCATTTTAAATCAACACACCCCTCTTCCATGTTTTACATCCCCATAGAAATAGATAATGTGATTTATTGAATAGAACCCTAAATATAATATAAGGGTAGAGCAAATTTGGGGTATGACACAACCTATCAACACTCAAGATCCAACGAGGTTAAAGAATTTGTCCCAAAGTAATACTCAAGTCCAAATCAGAACCAATCATAAAAATAATAAAATGTATTTAATATAAAAACAAAATTTAAATGATTTATGAAAAGGAAATAATTGGTAAAATACACAACTTATAGTAAAATACCAAATACAAATCTTAAAAAAATATCAGAGGTCAAACATGAGTTAAGAAGTGTTGACAAATTTTTTAAGAATTTTTTAAAGTCAAAAATTATTTTTAAAATATAAAAAAATAAGCAAAATAAGCCAAAATTTGTGAAAAATAGTAAAATCAAAAATAAAAATAAAATAAGGCCATCAATATTTGTCAAGAGGTCATTGGATCCTTCCATAATTTTTTCAGAATTTTAAAAGATCAAAAAGTATTTTTAAACAATTAAAACAAATCAAATAAAGTGAAAAATCATACAAAATACCAAATCACAAAATAAAATTGTGAAAAAATAAAAATTAGAAAGAGAAAAATCAAAAGTATTTTTGATAATTTTTTCACAATTTTAGAAATTAAGATGATTTTTTTATGAATTTTCAAAATTTAAAACAATTAAAACAAAAATTAGAAATTAAAAATAAAACTAAAAAAATATGGACCACTAGAATATTGTCAAAACGCGTTAGTGAGCAGATCTGATGGATCTCACGCACTGTGTATGTTATGCTCATCCTTGAATTTCACACTGGATGATCAGTTTTTAAAAAAATAAAAAATAAAAAAAATAAAAAGTGTAGAGCGTTGGATCTAAAGGTATTTTAAACACACTGACAATCTGAACGAACCAAAGGTGTAGACACACATTGAGACAGAGTCAATGCACACATTTGTAATACAAAATTGTCAAGCCAATTAAATTAAAACAATTGGCAAATGTTCATTGGTTGAAGAACGACACGTAGGACATCTTCAACCTCCAACCACCAGCGAATTGGGATTTTGTGAGATTCTTCAAACAGAAATGTTAGAATCTCACAGTGGTATCATTGAACTCGTCTTATCTAGACGATTCTAACCAACCCCTTGCAAAAAAATTATCTAAACCATAGCTTACTCGATTTAAAAAAACCAGAGAAGTTTGAGAAAATTGGATTTAAAAACAGAGGCATCAAACGCATCAATTAACCAAAATTAAAACATCAGCAAGCATTAATGAACATCATAGACCATTCCAGTAATTTGACTTAGAAGAATTGATGTCAATTCGTATCTGAATGAAGTCCACTGAAATTGCTCTGAAACTTGACTTGGCTAGAACTATTTAGGGCACCTCAAGGCTTGGTTCTTCTTCTGTTAGCTTCAGTAGAATTCAGTGATGAAGAATCAATCAAGAAATAAGAGCTGGAAGGGAGGAAATTGTGATTTTGAAAACTCAAAAATGAGGGAGGATGGAAGGAGTTTGGCAGAGCTTCTTTGGCTATCAAAGCTTGTTCAAATGAGACGAGTGATGTCCTCTATTTATAGGTAAAGTGAATGGTGATGGGGCTTGAGAGAAATGTTGATAAATTCATGCAAAGCAAGATGGTTGTGATCATGTCAAACGTGTGACTTGAAATGCATCAAAACGGCCTCACACCAAGTGCAATTCTCATCGAAACGCACTAGACAATTAGTTAAACATGTTTAGCAACTAAACTTTGAGTAATTCGACCTGTAATCCAAGTTTACTCATTGTAAAAATTCTGACTTGAAGCAATAAATAGATTCCATGGAGCCAACTTCAACAATGCATAGCTCACTACTCATGGACCTTTATGATACAATCTTGGATTCTTTATAAAGTTGAATGATCAATATTGTCAATGTTCTTTGAAAGTTTTCATTTGGATGCTTGAGCAGAAAGTTATATCCATTTGAAATCATGAAAAACACACGGATTCTTGATACTTAAAATTTCTGAGTATTGGAACTCAAAATGACTTATAATGTTCTTCAAAATTACATGACCTTCCACTAAAAATTTGATCTTGATACTTGAAGATGAAGTGAAGTAGACTTTTCAAATTGAATTGTGGAATTAAGATGATTCAAAAATCTTAAAAATTGAAAGAGTATGGTCTTTGGAAGATGATGAACAAATGTGGGGAAATTCACAAATGACCTATAATCTTTTCAATTCTTAAACAACTTTCCAAACATTTTCAAGCCTATCACCTTGAAACAAAGTTGTAGTAGACATCCCAAAGATTATTGTAGAAAAATAATGATATCAAGGAGATAAAATATGATCAAGTTATGATTATTTGAAGTCAAACCCTAAGATTAAAAGCTTTTCAAAGGGACTTGTAATCTTCTTTAAACTTAAACGGTCCTCTACACCAAATTAACCTTTGGTCCTTGAAGAGAAGATATTAAGGAATCATTGAAGAGAATCATGACTTTGTAATTAATAAAAAATCTCAACAAATGAGCAAGATATGGTCCTTGGAAGTCAACAAACCCTAGCTCATAGAGTGTCAAAATGACTTGGAACCCCTTTCAACTTTTGATGACTTTTCTTGCACAACTGGATCTTGTCATGTGAAGAGAAGTTGTTGTAGATGATGATAAGAACCCATAGAAAAAAGAACCAACTCAAAATATTGAAATTGAGAGAGTTATGCACTTG
This sequence comes from Vicia faba, assembly GCA_948472305.1. Taxonomy (NCBI): domain Eukaryota; kingdom Viridiplantae; phylum Streptophyta; class Magnoliopsida; order Fabales; family Fabaceae; genus Vicia; species Vicia faba. The sequence continues at coordinate 364,630,137 of OX451741.1, forward strand.
TGATCACTGAATCAAGCACTTGCCCAATTAGGTCAAACTTGTTGAACCAACATTGAATCTTTTGAACTCTGTTTGCAAAATAGAGCATGATGGATAACATTAGACATTGAAATGATGTTTTATTGAAGCATACTCAAAGGCGGAGCTTAAGTATCGATGAAACTTGTTGAAAAAGGCATGGAAATAAACAAATGAACCTATGAATCTTCTTGATGAATACCACCACTAACTTTGAGGAAAACTTGACCTAAATAAGGTGAGCGAGCTCTTTGAACCAAAAAAATTTGATATCATAGACATATCCTTGAAGCTTAAGCTCTTGCAATCCATTGAAGAACCATTTGACTGAGGACCATCCCTCAAAACCCTAGGCTAGATGGTGAGATGGATGCAATTATGTCATCACCTACAATATGAACATTCAAATAAACATATATACATATATTGATGTTAGTTAAAAGAACACATGTTCAAGATACACAATTTAAGGTGCTTGGTGATCCCTCAAGAGTAAACTTAAAGATAGGATGAAGTACAAAGGAAGAACCAACCCTGATGTGTGATCTTGATGTATTGATAATATGAGATGATGAAAGATCTTAGGGGCAAAAGTTGGGGTATAACACCAACTGTTGTACCCCAAAATTTATCATCTCATTTATCTTGACTTCTCTCACAAGATCTCTTTGACTCAAGACAAGATTAGGGTTTGGTCAGCTCATGACATCTCATCATGCATCGATCACCCAAAATTAGGGTTTGAGTTTGCACAAGGATTTTTTGACTATCAATGCTTCATGTGACTTTCAAACATCATTGTGGATCCTTAAGATCACTCATGACACGTTTTAAGCCTTGAACCACATTTTTTATCACTCACTTGGACAGTTGACCTAAAAATCAATTGTATTGGGGAAAAAGTCAACCATGGCCAATTTACAGTAAAACTTCATAATTTTTTATCCACATTAACATTCTAGACTCATATGTACCATTTGGTCAAGTTTGGATCATAATTCCTCAATAAATTTGATCAAATCATCAAAGGGGCAAAATGGTCAAAATTAGGGTTTTGACTGAGGAAGGGCAATTTCTGATTTTTAACCTAGCAAATGACCAATTGAGTTCAAGAATGATTTCAAGGATTCAATTACATCATATTTTCCTAATTACATGGCTCAAAACATTTCAAATTCATTTGGATTGACAAATGAATTTTGCAATCAACTGATCAAAAGTCAACTGTACACTGAAAAGTCAAACTTTGACTTTTTGGTCAAAATCAAGTGCCAAGGGTCATAATTCATAAATAAATGTAAAAATATGAAGCTTGTTCATCAAGAAATCCAAATTTGAAAATTAGGGTTTTGAATTTGAAAATTTTCATAACTTAGAAATTTTCTAAGTATGAAAATTTTCTTATTTTTTCTCAACTTTAAGCCATTTTTACACCATGATGCATAATGATTCAAGTAAAGTTCCCAACATGAAAGTTATATATCTCCATGAAATCTACAACTTTTATTCACAAACATTTCCCTAAATATGCATGGATCTCAAGTTATAAATTTGTGAATACATGGTCATGAACTTCTTAACTTAGTGAAATTTTTGCCCTAATTTAGGCAGGTTTTGGACCCAACTTCATGGCAATTTTTCACCTAGTTCCAAGAAGTATCTCAAAATGAATTTCAAAGATGGATTATAGAACACATTGCAATATTTCAAAAATGTCCAAGAACTCTCCAATATCATTTTTGAGTAGGGAGAATCGAAGAGAGGAAATTGACATTTTCTCACTTTTTGTTCAAGCCATTTCATGAAGAACCAAGTTGCAAATCAATCCTATGCTGGCTATTTCATGATGTAAAGGTCCTAAACTTGTTCCACACTCCTTAATTAAATGCTTACTCAGTTGACAAAGCTTTAATCCATGCTTTTGAGCCTTTATCCAACTTGTAATTCCATTTATGGAAAAAAGGTTCGATTGCCATTTTGAAAAAGAACCACTTTTGCAAACTTTACAATTTTGAGCTTTGAACATGTCCCCTTGATGCATAAAAACCACACAGGTCTCAAGTAAGTTGTACAAACTCATACCAACCCTAAGAAAGCTGGTACAAGCATGTGAAGCTTTGGTCTTGTCACTTTGCTTCAAGTACAAGAAAGTTGACAAAAAGGCTAGCATATGCACAACTGATAGAGAGCTAACACAAAACCATTTCAATACTAATATACCAACATTATGCAACACATAAGAAGCTTAGCCAAGACCTTAAACACTCTGAGCAAGCAAAACACCAGAAACTTTCTAAAACACACAATTTCTGCACAAACATACCCATCTTCCATTTTGCTCGTGCGTTTTGAGTTTGGATCATTCAAACACCTTATATACTTGATACCTAGTCAATCCAAGCCATCATCCATGTTCTGTAATCACTCCTCCACCATCTTCCATTGTTGACTTCAGAGCTTGCAGTTGGACTTGGCCAAGGAGTTCCAGCCACTTTCAGAGTAAGGCAAGGGTTGGAATAGATTCAGGGAAGCTCAAGGAAGCTCAAGCAAGCATCAAGCCTCCCTCAAACTCACCCCAGTTCATTTCACGATTCCAACTAAAGGAGGTAAAATTTCAAACTCTATCTCTTTGTACAGGCAACCGTAGGCCACGATTTATGAATACAAAATGTAGTCCTCATCATAACGAAGTTGTACATACCATTATCTTGCATTGATTTTACTTGAGCTAAGAGAATTTGGAAGTTGAAATTTCTGAAAATATTAGTTTAAGATTTAGGGCTTTTAAAATTCTCTTTGATCTTTAATAGTTAGATTACATAGCTTACATGATTGGAATCGTGAGTTCAAGCTCTACATTTTTCATGTTATAAGTTTTTATTTTCATGGAAGTATGAGGAAGTTACAGGGTGTCCAGCCAAAGCTTGAGGAAGAAGATTAAATAGGGCATAGGGCGCGTTTTGTAATATGTTATTTTCGTTTCAATAAAGATAATAGATGTATGGCCACCCCAGTGGCAAAGCAGCGTGCTGGTGAGACCTATGTCCTGGGTTCGAACCTGCGCGCTACTTTTGTTTTTTGACATTTTTCTTTTCAGTTTTTTAACACTTTTTGCAGGTTGGGCTTGGTCATTTGGCCAGGAATTTTTGTTATCATCATCACCACTGGCTTGCTATATCACCTCCCCTTTGCTAACTTTTTTTATTATTTTATTTTATTTTTGTTTGTCTTCACACTTAATATTTTTAATATTTTCCTTAAAACATAAAAATCCTAAAAATATAAATTAATAATATTACACTTTTATTTTTATTTTTTTATTATTTCGAATATAAAAATATAGTTTATTTTGATAGGATATAATTTATTTTCTTAATAAACTTATAAATATGATTAAATACATTTAGTTTAATTTATTTTTCATTTCATACTTATAAATACTTAGTTTTGCATATATTTAATTTTAATATTTATATACAATATTATTTATCATTTTTATACAAAAAATATACAAGATAATACATATAAAAACTTTATTTTCTTTTAAATAAAATTAGGGTTAAACCCCTTTCAAAAAATTAAATCTTTTTCCTTATATTTATAGGTTTAGATTAAATATTCTTTTACATAAAAAAACAAGACACAAAAATCTTTTCTCACATATACATTTCATTGCATTCTAAATATTTTATTGTATTTATTCTAAATTCATACAAATTCGATTTGGTTGTAATAATTTATTTAGCTTTATATTCTTGCAAAATCCCCATTCAAACTTGTATTCCCCCCTTTCTTAAATTGTTGTAATAGCTTAGAAATATTTACATTACGCAATTTATCGCTTTATATGCCATGATTAGTAATTAGGGTTTGTATGACAAGAACCAAAACAAAGCAATATAGAACACCCTAAATACAAGACAAAACAAAAGCATGAAAATGACACACTTGCACACAAGCACCCTTAGGGTTTCTCCCACTTGGTTGCCTAAGACAAAATAGCCATGTTACGCATGCGAAATATCTTGGCAAAACAAAACAACTATAAGATCATAGTCCCTCGATGACGCTATTCAAAAGCTGCCTAAACAAAATGATCTTGGTCCCTAAAAAATACTAAGATACTTTGCAACGTTGCTAATCATGGTTATACGATGACCCACGCCCGTCCCGTTTACATCCAAAGATAGGGTTGCTTACCAAATCAATGGTAAGACAACAATGTCAAAGGAATAGAAAATACATAGGAAAGACATTTGATTAGGTAGATAGCTTATAGTTACTTGCTCCATTTCAAAACAAAAAAACAATCCTTTCTATTTTCAAAAACAAACACATACACATTTCCAAACATCTCACAAACATTGAAAACATTTTCAAAAGACAAACATCTTTGTATAAATTCTTACGAACGAGAATCATTACAAAGATTTCCTAAACGAATGGCCTCTTTTACAAAATACTTTCAAAACCACACCAAACACAATTTTAAACAAACAAAAGCAAGTGATCTAAGCAAGTAACTAAGAGCCCATGGAAAACCATGGATGAAAAGGGTGTTAATACCTTCCCTTTTCATAATCTACCCCCCGAACTCAAGAAAACATATCAAAGGTCTTTCCTGTGCTTTTTCACCTTTCCTTTTAGATAAAAGAAAAGTCAGTGGCGACTCTTGCTAACCGCAACATTTGCGACGAAACGCAAAACCTCAAGTCAGTTCTCCCACCGCATCACAGAACTGGCGACTCTGCTGGGGAATTTTATAAAAGTGGGGTTACCTTAGGGTTTAGATCACATTTATTTGCTTACATTGTTTGACTTGTTTGCTTTACATTATGGTTCTTTGTTTGGGTTTGAATCCTCCACCCGGATTTGGGAAACATTATAGGTAAATAGCAATACATTGTGGAAATTGTGTGGGGTATACCGATATGGTCTAAGCAATAGCTATGTTAGTGTGACATATTTGTCGGTACCGGTTGCCTTTGAGTCAATCAAAGAGAATACGGGGCCGCTGAGTGATGTCATGAAGCACTAATGAACTTCTAGAACCCTTTACTTGACCAACTTGGCCTTTAGGATGTAGTGAGATGACCGACTTTGGTGCAGTCTGAAGTTGGTAGATACTCGATACTACACTCATTGAGGGTTGGTTTCTTGGGATATTTCGGTCGCCATTAAAGAGGCTTGAGCTGGAACAATGACCAAGGAAACAATCCAGTGATATTGAGCTCCTTAGAACCCGGTTACTTTTGTTAGGACAGGTTGAGCCAACTAAACTTCGAGAGGGTACTTACCTATAAAACCCCATGCAAGCCTAAACTAAGAACTTGTTTGATTTTCTTGTATATGCATACTTGTACATAACATCATGGACATCACATGCATCCACTAACCATTTCAAGGATTTTGGAGATTCATCTTTGTTCTTGTTTTGTAGGATATGGATTCACTTCACAGGAAAACTATCCAAATCAACCTTGTAAGAATTCCTCCATAACTCAAGGAGCTAGCCTCAAGGATCCCTGAGAACTATCCATTCACCGAGAGGCATGGTCGTCTACTCAACTTGGTCACCTCCAACACAGAGGAGGATATGATGAAGGTTCTCTTCCAGTTCTTTGACCCATTGCATCATTGCTTCACATTTCCTGACTATCAGCTTGTGCCTACTTTGGAAGATTTCTCTCAACTCTTGAGGATCCCTATTCTCAATCAAATAACTTTCAACGGTACGGAAAGAGATCCAAAGCCATAAGATATTGCTCAAGCCCTGCACTTGCACTCATCTGATGTCACAACTCATTGGGAAACTAGAAGTGGTGTCAAAGGCTTCTTGGCAAAGTTTCTGTTTGAGAAAGCCCAAAACTGTTGGAATTCCCTAGACTTGCAAGTTTTTGAGAATATTGTGGCTCTTCTTATCTATGGGATGGTCTTGTTCCCCAATCCTTACCAACTCATAGATATGAGCGCTGTCAAAATCTTCATGTCACGCAACCCGGTGCCTACATTGCTAGGGGATATCTTACACTCTTTTCACACTCGTACAATGAGGAAAAGAGGTGTTCTCATGTGTTGCACTCCTCTCCTAGCAAGATGGTTTATTTCTCATCTTCCCCAATCAGCCTTAAAGAATGAGCAAGGTTTGAGGTGGTCACAAAGGTTAATGATGCTTAAACATTCAGATATTCATTGGTGTTCTCGATCCAAAGAGAATGTTATCATTGTTGACCGTTGTGGGGAATTCCCTAATGTCCCTCTACTTGGAATTATGGGAGGCATCACCTACAACCCATTCTTAGCTCTAAGACGGTTTGGTTATGCCCAAAGGGATGGCCCACATGATATGTTGATTCAAGGTTTGGTTTTCGACTACGACAACGACGATCAAAGTCTTCGCCAGAGATTCATCCGAGCCTGGAGGATGCTAAACAAGGTGGATAGCAAGACTTTGGGACACAAGAATTCCATCCCTCTTGAGACTTACCTCAAGTGGGTATGAACCTGCGCTCAAAGTCTTATAATGCCTTATCCTTCCATTCTCCCAGTGATTATTGAGCCTGTTAAGGAAGGAGAAGTTCCATACACTATCCTACATCCTGACATGCCCACATCACTTGAAGACTTACAAAGGGATTGGATACAACTCAAAGGAGAACGTCATACTTTCGAAGCCCAATTCTATGCAATTGAGAAGAAGGTTTTGGAACTCACTAGGCTACTTCATGATGAGCAGACTCTAAATACCTACATAGCACCAAAGAGGATGCGCAACACTTTTTTATCTTAGAATTTTGTATTATTTTTCCCAAGGGGCATTGACGTACTCAAATTATATCTTATTAATATAACGTGTGTTTCTTTTTGTTTAAAATAAATTTTAATTTTTAAATCCTTGAAAGCATTGCATGTATACATATCATTCATCATGACATAAACAGGTCTTTTGCAATAAGTTTCCTCATCTCTCTACTGTTTATTTCAGTAAGATGGATCTTGAACAGACGGTCAAAGATCTTCAAGCTCAAAACACCCAATTTCAACAGTTACTCATGACCCTAGCCAAGGGGCAAGAGGAGTTGAAGACTCTACTGGAAAAAGAGAAAGAGAAGAAAGAGAAAAAGAAGAAACCCGTTGGTGTGGTAATCATGGGAAGAAGGTTTCAAGGACAGGCTAGAAGAACCTTGGATTTTCCAGCAATATCTAATGAAGGGGAAATAAAAGGAAAAGAAACAGCAGTTTCTTCAGACTCTGAAGAGGAAAAGGAAGAGGAAGACTACTCCTAAGAACAATACCCTCCGGCTGATGATAAGTACAGACACTTGGAAGAACGTTTAACCGCTATGGAAATACAGAAAGTACCAGGGCTGGACTTTGAGGAATTCGGGCTAGTGTCAGGAATTGTGATCCCACCAAAGTTTAAAGTGTCGTTATTTGCGAAATATGATGGGGTGTCTTGTCCTAAAATGCACCTCCGATCATATGTCAGAAAGATTCATCCGCACTCCGCTGACAAAGACTTATGGGTCCATTTCTTCCAAGATAGTTTATCTGGAACACAACTCGATTGGTTTTACCAATTGGACAGGGTCGACGTCCACAACTGGGAAGAACTTGCCGCAGCTTTCTATAAACAATACCAGTATAATACAGATTTGGCGCTTACCCGTACTCAACTTTAGAGTATGGCTATGGCTTCAAATGAGGGCTTCAAAGATTATGCGCAAAAGTGGAGAGATCTAGCCGGAAGAGTGCAACACCCTTTATCCGAAAGGGAGTTGGTGGACATGTTCTTGGGCACTCATTCGGGCCCTTTCTTCAACCATTTGATTGGGAGCTCATCTGTTGGGTTTACTAAGTTAATTTTAACCAGAGAGAGAGTGGAAGCTGGTATAAAAAGCGGAAAAATTCAGAAGGACACGTCTGCCTCTACAGCTATGAGAAAACCTTTCACTGGGAAGAAGGAGGTATTTACTGTTTATTCACAAAGGAATCAAGGAAGAACTGAACACCGACCAGTGGTGGGGGCCGTTATGATCCCAAAGCTTGCATCTGACCAGCCAAGAAATAACCAACCAAGGGTAGAAAGGCCAGTCCGACAATTCACCAGGATTAATATGACTCTAGCCCAGGTTCTACCACATCTTCTGAAATTGAATCTGGCAACTTTAAAGGAGGCCCCAAAGAATCCCAATACTGCGTCCCCTCATTATCACCCAAATGCCATATGCGCATACCATTCTGAAAGTCCAGAGCACGACACTAACAACTGTTGGGCTTTGAAGAACAAAATTCAAGACCTTATAGATGCAAAGGAAGTTGAGTTTGATGCGCCTGAGAAACCGAATGTCATTTCCGCTCCGATGCCTAGGCATGGTCACAATGCCAATGTTGTCGAGGAAGATTTATTTGTTGCCACAGTGGATGAACTTTTGACTCTGCTCCTGATCATTAAGATAAACTTGTTAAAAGATGGTGTATTCCCAGGTTGTAAGGAAGACTGCCATCATTGCTTATCCTCACCTACTGATTGCCCTTTGTTGAAGACCGGTATCCAATGCCTGATTGACAGCCAAGAAATTCTGTTTGAGAATGCTCCAATTTTACCCATTCCTGTTGAAGACATTTCAATCGTAACCATCTCCGCCAATCCCTCCAGGGTCCCTAAAAGACCCGTTAGGATTACACCTGCTCCAAAAACTGCTCCTCTTAAGATCACAATGCTCGGGCCGGTCCCGTATGAGTGAGATAAAACAGTACCATGGAATTATGGTGAAGAAATCTACTACCATGGTATCAAACAAGATGAACTAATTACCGAAGAAGATAGCTTCGAAGAAGAAAACTCCGACATTAGCAATATTGTCGGAACTAGAAAGATTACTCGTAGTGGTAGAATCTTCTCTCCAGAGATTGCCCCTCCAAAGGCAGTTTTTGGACCCGTGGCCATTCCGAAGATTACCTTTGTACCAGTGATCATACCTGCAAGTACTCCTATCAATGAAGACGACACAATCCCTGCTGTTGTCCCTACCAACACTTCTACTGTTGAAGATCGAGGGAAAAGCATTCAATAAGAGCTTGTCCAGATGAAGGCTCAATCACTAGCTATCCCCGAAACATCCAAGAAGGAGATGGAAGAGATCTTGAGGATAATAAAGAAGAGTGACTATGATGTGGTTGAACAGTTGGGGCAAACTCCCTCCAAGATCTCCATGCTAGCATTATTGTTGTATTTTGAGGCACATGCGAAAGCTTTAGTAAAATTTCTGAAGACAGCCCATGTGCCACAAGAGACGTCTATTGACCAGTTCCAGGATTCTGTGGCCAGTTTGACAGCTAATAATGGCCTAAGTTTCTCTGATGCTGACTTGACACCCAGAGGGAGAAAGCACAACGAGGCATTACATGTCTCTGTGGAGTGTAGAGGAACAACTCTGGCCCATGTCTTGGTAGACACGGGTTTATCATTGAACGTCTTACCAAAGAAAGCTCTTGACAGATTGGATTGCGAAGGGCTAACGTTGAAACCCAGTAACATAATTGTAAGAGCATTTGATGGCTCGAAGAGGATGGTCCACGGGGAGGTGGACATCCCGATAAAGGTGGGAACTCATGCCTTCAACTCAACCTTCTATGTGATGGACATCCGTCCCTCTTACTCTTGTCTGTTAGGATGGCCCTGGATCCATAATGTTGGTGATGTCACTTCCACGTTGCACCAGATGCTGAAGTACCCGGTCCAAGGAAAGATCATAACTGTTCACGAGGAGGAGGAATACATGATTAGTCATCTAAATTATTTCCGATATGTGGAGTTGGATGGCGAGTTCATCGAAACTCCTTTTCAACATTTCGAAGAGGTCTCTCAATAAGTAGCGGAAACCAAGGTAGTACCCTCGATTCCCAAGATCACAAGACCTCCACTTCGGGTGTCATCTCTAAAGGACGCCAAGGCGGTAATAGAGGAGGGGTGGATGCACCATCTGGGGGAAGCTTCCGGACATCCCGTATAAATCAGACAAGGTTGGCTTAGGGTTTACTTCAACTGCTCAGAAGGTTGTGCGTCGTGCCTGTGCTGGAGGTCCACCTTTGAAGATTAGTAACCAGGAGGTCAACGCAGTGGAAGATGATGAAGAAGATGGCAGCCTGGAAGATTGGATATTTCCTACTGTCAACGGAGGACTTCGCAACTGGGAAGCCAGAGACTTTATCCCAATAACTTTCATCTCTCAGTAATTTATCTTTTACATTTCTGTTGGACTTGTAATATTCACGAACAATTCACACTTTAAAAACCTTGTGTCTTACCCGAGGCACAATGGTCCATTTGTAAGGGTTTTTATTTCATCTTCATATGACATTCAATGAATCATGGATGTTTTTCCACATACAAATCTTTTGTGCTCATTTTCTTTCTTTTACATTTTATTGTTTAAAGATGGTTATACCCTTACACACACCCACACTCACAAATGCAGGTACCCCTCCATTCCGGATCCCATGGGTAACGATACTGCTATAGCCTTCAGTGACTCTGAAGATCCAATCTATCAAGCCGAATACGAAGGTGAGGAAGATTGTGAAGTGCCAGAGGAATTGGCCAGACTACTATAACAAGAGGAAAGAGCTATTCAGCCTCATGAGGAACTGTTGGATACAATCAATTTGGGTACCGAGGAAGATAAAAAGGAAATCAAAGTGGGTGCCAATCTAGAGCCGAGTGTCAAGGAGCGCCTAATTCAGCTATTGCATGATTATGTTGAGATCTTTGCCTGGTCATACGAAGACATGCCAGGACTTGATACAGACATCGTGGTACATCGTCTACCCACAAGAGAAGATTGTCCACCAGTGAAACAAAAAGTCTGCCACATGAGACCTGACATGTCAGAGAAGATCAAAGCGGAAGTCATGAAACAGTTTAACGCTGGATTTTTGGTTGTCACTTCCTATCCTCAATGGGTTGCCAACATTGTTCCCGTGCCTAAAAAGGACGGAAAAGTACGGATGTGCGTGGATTATAGAGATTTAAACAGGGCCAGCCCTAAAGATGATTTTCCACTTCCCCACGTCGACATCTTGGTTGATAATACGGCCCAGCACAAAGTGTTTTCCTTCATGGACAGATTCTCAGGTTATAACCAGATCAAAATGGCACCTGAAGACATGGAGAAAACTACATTTGTCACACAGTGGGGCACGTTCTGCTACAAAGTGATGCCATTCGGACTGAAGAATGATGGGGCAACCTATCAACGCGCCATGGTAGCTTTGTTTCATGATATGATACATCATGAGATAAAGGTCTGTGTAGATGAAATGATAGCCCGATCACAAACTGAAGAGGAGCACCTTGATCACTTGCAAAAGTTGTTTGTAAGATTGAAGGAGTACAAACTAAGGTTGAACCCAAACAAGTGCACATTCGGAGTCCGGTCCAGTAAACTCTTAGGTTTCGTTGTCAGCAATAAAGGCATCAAGGTTGATCCTACCAAGGTTAAAGCGATACAAGAAATGCCTGCTCCTCGTACTGAGAAGGAAGTCAGAGGATTCTTGGGACGCTTGAACTATATTGCCAGATTCATTTCTCACCTAACATCTACTTGTGAACCAATCTTCAAATGTTGAAGAAAGATCAAGTGGTCAGATGGAATGATGAATGTCAGATTGCTTTTGACAAAATCAAAGAGTATTTACAAGAGCCTCCTGTCTTGATGCCACCAGTCGAGGGAAGACCACTAATCATGTATCTGACCGTTTTAGAGAACTCAATGGGGTGTGTATTGGGGCAGCATGACGATTCTGGCCGAAAAGAGCATGCTATTTACTACCTAAGCAAAAAGTTTATCGACTGTGAAACCAGATATTCACTGCTCGAGAAAACTTGATGCGCTCTGGTATGGGCTGCTCGCCGGCTAAGACAGTATATGTTGACTCATACCACTTTGCTGATAACTAAGATGGGTCTGATAAAGTACATCTTTGAGAAGCCTACTCTGTCTCGGAGAATAGCTAAATGGCAGATGATCCTAACAGAATATGACATATAGTATACTACCCAGAAAGCTAAAAAGGGCAGTGTACTAGCTGATCATCTTGCCCATCAAGCTGTAGAAGATTATCAGTCCATGAAGTTTGAATTCCCAGATGAAGACATCATGACATTAGACAACTGTGAAGAAATCAGACCATATGACGGACCTGAACAAGGATCCCGATGGACCTTGTTCTTTGATGGGGCATCCAATGCACTTGGTAATGGTATCGGCGTTGTACTCATATCTCTGGAAGGGTGTCATACTCCTTTTACTGCCAGACTTTGCTTCAACTGTACGAACAATATGGCGGAATACGAAGCATGCATCTTTGGTCTCAAGGCTGCCATAGACTTGGGAATCAAATCTTTAATTGTATTTGGAGATTAAACTTTGGTCATCAGTCAGATCAAAGGAGAATGGGACACTAAGCATCCAAACCTTATCCCTTGCAAAGAACATGTTTTGACATTGTTATCACATTTCGAGCAGATTACCTTCGAGCATTTCCCGCGAGAAGAAAATCAGCTAGCAGATTCTCTAGCCACAATGTCATATATATTTAAACTTAATTGGGATAAGGAAGCTCCCCAGATCACCATTGAACAAATGGAGGAACCAGCACACTGTCACGAGATTAATATTGAAGAAGTAGTGGACCAGCCTTGGTTTCATGAAGTCAAAAGGTATCTCAAGGCTCAAGAATATCCAGAGGGAGCTTCAATCAATGATAAAAAGTTCCTAAGGAGATTCTCCGCTAAGTTCTTCCTAAGTAATGGCATCCTATACAAACGTAATCATGATTCTATTCTGCTCCATTGTGTGGATAAGATTGAAGCTGAAAAGATCATGGTTGAATTACATGAAGGTACCTTTGGCACTCACTCTAGTGGGCATACGATGGCGAAGAAAATCCTACGGGCAGGCTATTATTGGTCTACCATGGAAGCAGACTGCTATCAACACTCTCGGACCTGTCATAAGTGTCAAATTTATGATGACAAAGTGCACGTGCCTCTGGTTCCTCTAAATGTCTTAACGGTTCCTTGGCCCTTTGCTATGTGGGGAATCGATATGATTGGGGAGATCAAGCCTACAGCCTCCAATGGACATCGCTTCATTCTGGTGGCCATTGATTATTTCACAAAGTGGGTCGAAGCAGCTTCCTTCGCATCCGTTACTAAGAATGTTGTTGCATGCTTCGTCAAGCAGAATCTTATTTGTCGGTACGGTATCCCAGAAAGGATCATCACTGATAACGGTATGAACCTTAACAATACTATGATCACCGCCTTGTGCGAGCAGTTCAAGATTTAACATCACAATTCATCCCCCTATCGGCCAAAGATGAATGGTGCAGTCGAAGCTGCTAATAAAAACATTAAAAAGATCATACAGAAAATGACAGTCACCTACAAGGACTGGCATGAAATGCTACCGTTTGCTCTCCACGGTTACCGTACCACGGCTCGCACATCAACTGGGGTAACACTCTATTCTTTGGTTTATGGCATGGAGGTTGTCTTTCCTATTGAGGTTCAGATCCCCTCTTTGAGAATTATGAAGGATGCAGGTTTGAATAAAGACGATTGGATCCAGACTCGACTTGATCAACTAAACTTAATTGATGAGAAGAGACTTACTGCTGTTTGCCATGGTCAGATGTATCAAAAACGGATGGTCAAGGCTTTCAACAAGAAATTCCAATGCCAAGTATATCAAGTTGGAGATTTGGTGATCAAGTGCATTATCTTTCCACAAAGTGATCCCAGGGGAAAATGGACTCCTACCTATGAAGGACCGTTTGTAATCAAGAATATCTTTTCCGGTGGGGCAATGATCTTAACCACCATGGACGGTGATGACTTGCCACACCCTGCGAACACGAACATGGTCAAAAGATACTACGCATAAGAGACCCGCTAGGTTGACACACCTAGGCAAAAAAGGGCATCCCAGCGAACCAAAAGGTTCGGGGAAAAATTAGGGATAAAATAAAAAAATCTGTACACCCGGCAAGTTGAAAACTCGAAAGGGCGACTTGGGCAAAAAAGGGTTTCCCGGTGGACTGAAAACCCAAAAGGGCGGCCCAGGAAAAAGTTAGGGAATTAAAGCGTATGACTATGTCCCGTCGGATCACTTTAAGGACAATCTCTTCACTAACAAACTCGGAGTTTCTGATCAATTCAATCATCTTCAGACGAAGCAACAAATAGACAAGATATTCTGAGATACGAAGGCTATAGCAGAATGGGAACCCCATGGGATTATCACACATAGCTATCTTTCTTTGTATAAATATTTCTTATTTTCATGACACCATCCTCTTACTAGGATGTCTGTCTCCTTTGTACAAAATACTTATTCAAAGTAAATACAAAGATATCTCTTTAAAGTACAGAAAACTATTTGTCTTTTTCTTTACATTTGTGTTTTATTTGCAAAAACGTCCAATGATTCATTAATGAACATATGCATTTGAACATAATTACTATTTACAAATAAACAAAATGAAAAAAAAACAATTATTGACAGGTTGAAAGAATAGGAAAACGTCTTTAGGCTATTCCATGAGTAATCCCTACAGTACGTCATTTAGATCCCCAGCGGAGCTAAAAACTATTAATCCCCGGTGGAAAACATCCAGTTTCTCCAAATTCCCAAGCAAGTTGTCTTGAAGCCTGAAAACCAACCGGATAACAACTAACCTTTGTTTCTCCCTAACCTAGGATAACTCCCCAGTAGAGTGACAGACGACCGAAACTCCTAAACTTTTCCCAAACAGGAATAAGCTTTTTCCCCACAGAGTTTTCAATGCTCCCCAACAGAATGAAGACTCCCATTATTAATCCCCGATAGAAGTCATCAAAATTCTCTGGATTCCCCAAGCAGATTCCTCAAGCAGTATACGACATTGCTCTAACGACCGAATTTTTGTCAATACTCCAACTTCAAGACATGAAGAGTCCATATATCCTTAGCGGCAGTCAATGATTTATTTTCCTCAGCAATACAGCAAATCAGCTTACATACATTACATCCACATATCATAAACATTAATAAAACACATATATTGCATCATACATTTCATGCAACATAATTTTGTGTTCCAGCTAACATTTTACCCTTTTCAGGATAAGATTAACATCTACTGTTAAACAATGTACAATCAGATACACTTCAGATATGCTCCAAACACGGAAGCCATTCTTTTACTCATTCAGATTCAACTTTCAGATACAGTACGAATACGCTCCAAACCCGGATGCCATTCTGATACTCATTCAGATTTCAAGTTCAGATACAGTTCAGATACGCTCCAAACCCGGATGCCATTCTGTTACTCATTCAGATTCCAAACCCAGATACAATTCAGATACGCTCTAAATACGGATGCCATTCTGATACTCATTCAGATTCAGACTTCAGATACAGTATGGATACACTCCAGACACGGATGCCATTATGTCACTTATTCAGATTTCAAGTTCAGATACAGCTCATATACGTCCCAGACACGGACACCATTCTGATACTCATTCTTTCAGCTTACAACTTACAATTCAACAAACATTATTGGATGGCATCTACAAACCCATCTCCAATAAGATTTTTTCACTTCTCCAAATGGCATCTTTAAGCCCATTCCCTCAACTACACGTCGCCGAGTGCAAATTTATGGGCACTCTAGTGTCCAATCATCTTTCACCTTCGAGTCACGAACGACAAAACTCGCCAATCTAACTCTTCAGGTTTAAGAATATTGAACAGGGGAAGCTGTTGTACCCCAAAATTTTCCCTCTCATTTATCTGGACTTCTCTCACAAGATCTCTTTGACTCAAGACAAGATTAGGGTTTGGTCAGCTCAAGACATCTCATCATGCACTGATCACCCAAAATTAGGGTTTGAGTTTGCACAAGGATTTTTTGACTATCAATGCTTCATGTGACTTTCAAACATCATTGTGGATCCTTAAGATCACTCATGACAAGTTTCAAGCCTTGAACCACATTTTTGATCAGTCACTTGGACAGTTGACCTAAAAATCAGCTGTATTGGGGAAAAAGTCAACCATGGCAAATTTACAGTCAAACTTCATAATTTTTTATCCAAATCAACATTCTAGACTCATATGTACCATTTTTTCAAGTTTGGATCACAATTCCTCAAGAAATTTGATCAAATCATCAAAGGGGCAAAATGGTCAAAATTAGGGTTTTGACTGAGGAAGGGCAATTTCTAATTTTTAACCTAGAAAATGACCAATTGAGTTCAAGCATGATTTAAAGGATTCAATTACATCACCTTGTCCTAATTACATGGCTCAAAACATTTCAAATTCATTTGGATTGACAGATAAATTTTGCAGTCAACTGATCAAAAGTCAATTGTACACTGAAAAGTCAAACTTTGACTTTTTGGTCAAAATCAAGTGCCAAGGGTCATAATTCATCAAGACATGTCAAAATATGAAGCTTGTTCATCAAGAAATCCAAATTTGAAAATTAGGGTTTTGAATTTGAAAATTTTCATAACTTAGAAATTTTCTAAGTATGAAAATTTTCTTATTTTTTCTCAACTTTAAGCCATTTTTACACCATGATGCATAATGATTCAAGGAAAGTTCCCAACATGAAAGTTGTAGATATCCATTAAATCTACAACTTTTCTTAATAAACTTTTCCCTAAAGATGCTTGGATCTCAAGTTATAAATTTGTGAATACATGGTCATGAACTTCTTAACTTAGTGAAATTTTTGCCCTAATTTAGGCAGGTTTTGGACCCAACTTCATGGCAATTTTTCACCTAGTTACAAGAAGTATCTCAAAATGAATTTCAAAGATGGATTATAAAACACATTTCAAGCTTTCCAAAATGTCCAAGAACTCTCCAAGATCATTTTGAGTAGGGAGAACCGAAGAGAGGAAATTGGCATTTTCTCACTTTTTGTTCAAGCCATTTCATGAAGAACCAAGTTGCAAATCAATCCTATGCTGGCTATTTCATGTTGTACAGGTCCTAAACTTGTTCCACACTCCTTAATTAAATGCTTACTCAGTTGACAAAGCTTTAATCCATGCTTTGAGCCTTTATCCAACTTGTAATTCCATTTATGGCAAAAAGGTTCCATTGCCATTTTGAAAAAGAACCACTTTTGCAAACTTTACAATTTTGAGCTTTGAACCTGTCCCCTTGATGCATACAAACCACATAGATCTCAAGTAAGTTGTACAAACTCATACCAACCCTAAGCAAGCTGGTACAAGCATGTGGAGCTTTGGTCTTGTCACTTTGCTTCAAGTACAAGAAAGTTGACAAAAAGGCTAGCATCTGCACAGTTGATAGAGAGCTAACACAAAACCATTTCAATACTAATATACCAACATTATGCAACACATAATAAGCTTATCCAAGACCTGAAACACTCTGAGCAAGCAAAACACCAAAAACTTTCCAAAACACACAGTTTCTGCACAAACATACCCATCTTCCATTTTGCTCGTGCGTTTTGAGTTTGGATCATTCAAACACCTTATATACTTGATACCTAGTCAATCCAAGCCATTATCCCTATTCTATAACAACTCCTCTACCATCTGCCATTGTTGAATTTAGAGCTTGCAGTTGGACTTGGCCAAGGAGTTCCAGCCACTTTCAGAGCAAGGCAAGGGTTGGAATAGATTCAGGGAAGCTCAAGGAAGCTCAAGCAAGCATCAGGCCTCCCTCAAACTCACCCCAGTTCATTTCACGATTCCAACTGAAGAAGGTAAAATTTCAAATTCTATCTCTTTGTACAGGCAACCATAGGCCACGATTTGTGAATAAAAAATGTTGTCCTCATCATAACGAAGTTGTACATACCATTATCTTGCATTGATTTTACTTGAGCTAAGAGAATTTGGAAGTTGAAATTTCTGAAAATATTAGGTTAAGATTTAGGGCTTTTAAAATTATCTTTGATCTTTGATAGTTAGATTACATAGCTTACATGATTGGAATCGTGAGTTCAAGCTCTACATTTTTCATGTTATAAGTTTTTATTTTCATGGAAGCATGAGGAAGTTACAGGGTGTCCGACCAAAGCTTGAGGAAGAAGATTAAACAGGGCATAAGACGCGTTTTGTAATATGTTATTTTCGTTTCAATAAAGATAATGGATATATGGCCACCCCAGGGGCAAAGCAGCGCACTGGTGAGACCCATGTCCTGGGTTCAAACCTGCGCGCTACTTTTGTTTTTTGACATTTTTCTTTTCAGTTTTTTAACACTTTTTGCAGGTTGGACTTGGTCATTTGGGCCAGGAATTTTTGCTATCATCATCACCACTGACTTGCTATATCACCTCCCCTTTGCCAACTTTTTTTTATTATTTTATTTTATTTTTGTTTGTCTTCACACTTAATATTTTTAATATTTTCCTTAAAACATAAAAATCCTAAAAATATAAATTAATAATATTACACTTTTATTTTATTTTTTTTATTATTTCTCATATAAAAATATAGTTTATTTTGATAGGATATAATTTATTTTCTTAATAAACTTATAAATATGATTAAATACATTTAGTTTAATTTATTTTTCATTTCATACTTATAAATACTTAGTTTTGCATATATTTAATTTTAATATTTATATACAATATTATTTATTATTTTTATACAAAAAATATACAAGATAATACATATAAAAACTTTATTTTCTTTTAAATAAAATTAGGGTTAAACCCCTTTCAAAAAATTAAATCTTTTTCCTTATATTTTTAGGTTTAGATTAAATATTCTTTTACATAAAAAACAAGACACAAAAATCTTTTCTCACATATACATTGCATTGCTTTCTAAATATTGTATTGTATTTATTCTAAATTCGTACAAATTCGATTTGGTTGTAATAATTTATTTAGCTTTATATTCTTGCAAAATCCCCATTCAAACTTGTATTCCCCCCCTCCCTTAAATTGTTGTAATAGCTTAGAAATATTTACATTACGCAATTTATCGCTTTATATGCCATGATTAGTAATTAGGGTTTGTATGACAAGAACCAAAACAAAGCAATATAGAACACCCTAAATACAAGACAAAACAAAAGCATGAAAATGACACACTTGCACACAAGCACCCTTAGGGTTTCTCCCACTTGGTTGCCTAAGACAAAATACCCATGTTACGCATGCGAAGTATCTTGGAAAAACAAAATAAATATAAGATCATAGTCCCTCGATGACGCTATTCAAAAGTTGCCTAAACAAAATGATCTTGGTCCCTCAAAAATACTAAGATACTTTGCAACGTTGCTAATCATGGTTATACGATGACCCACGCCCGTCCTGTTTACATCCAAAGATAGGTTTGCTTACCAAATCAATGGTAAGACAACAATGTCAAAGGAATAGAAAATACATAGGAAAGACATTTGAGTAGGTAGATAGCTTCTAGTTACTTGCTCCGTTTCAAAACAAAAAAAAACAATCCTTGCTATTTTCAAAAACAAACACATACACATTTCCAAACATCTCACAAACATTGAAAACATTTTCAAAAGACAAACATCTTTGTATACATTCTTACGAACGAGAATCATTATAAATATTACCTAAACGAATGGTCTCTTTTACAAAATACTTTTAAAACCACACCAAACACAATTTCAAACAAACAAAAGCAAGTGATCTAAGCAAGTAACTAAGAGCCCATGGAAAACCATGGATGAAAAGGGTGCTAATACATTACCTTTTCATAATATACCCCATGAACTCAAGAAAACATCTCAAAGGTCTTTCCTGTGCTTTTTCACCTTTCCTTTTAGATAAAAGAAAAGTCGGCGGCGACTCTTGCTTACCGCAACATTTGCGACGAAACGCAAAGCCTCAAGTTAGTTCTCCCACCATATCACACCAACATTTGAGACCTTCTTAAGATCCTTCTACTTCTACGACCACTTGTGAGAATAAGTCGATGTAAGACTATAAACTCTAATTCATTCCTTGCATGATCCCGCTTAAGACATCTATTGTCACTAGCTGCCTCTTCGGGCCCATGAAGTGCGTAAAAAAGCTTTCACAGATGACAGTTCATGATTCTATGATAATGCCTAGCAAAGCGTTAAACCATAGTCTGGTTGATCCAATCAAGGTTAACATAAACAATTTACATTTGGAAGCTTCATCAATGTGGAAGTAGTTTAACTGTTCATTGACGAGTTACATGTGTTTGTTAGGATATTATTTCTTATTGTATTAACACGACTTAGGAGGCTTATCCAATGACTTTGGCATTCTACTCACAAGAATATGGGTGCATATAGAACACTTATATGGATTATTTGTCGGTTGTTTCTCTACTTGGTCTTGCGGAAGAGCATGGTTGCCAAAGTCTCCTTCGAGGATCTTAAAAGTTGTATGAACCTTCTTTCTCTTCTTGTGATTCTACGAATTTAGAGCTTCATCTTTTCTTGATGTAGTTGGTTCAGAGATACCATCGTGGCCTCTCTTTACTTGACCTCTTGCATTGTGTTTCCCCATGAAAGTGCATTGTGTAAGCTTTCTTCAAGATGAATCAATATTTACTCTATTGCTTGGGAATTTTGTTTCTAAACGATGTTATGCATTGTGATACGGTGGGAGAACTGACTTGGGTGTTTTGCATTTTATCAAAAATGTTGCGGTTAGCAAGAGTCACCACCGACTTTTCTTTTATCCAAAAGGAAAGGTGGAAAAGAATAGGAAAGACCTTTGAGATTATTTCTTGAGTTCATGGGGTAGATTATGAAAAGGGAAGGTGTTAGCACCCTTTTCATCCATAGTCATCTATGGGCTCTTAGTTGCTTGCTAGATCACTTACTTTTGTTTGAAAATATGCTTTGTAGTGGTTTTGAAAGTATTTTGAAAAGGCGCCTTCGTTTAGGCAAACTTTGTAATAGGTCTCGTTCGTAAGAACGTTTACAAAGTGTTGGACTTTTGATAATGTTTCATGTTTTAAAAGTTTGTTTTTGAAGGTGTTTGGTGTTTGTTTTGAAAATGAGCAAGGATGTTTTATTTTGAAAGTGAGTAAGCAACTAGGAATAATCTACCTACTCAAAAGTCTTTGTTCATTTCTTCTTTTCCTTTGATAATGTTATCTTACCATCGATTTGGTAAGAAGCCTTATCTTTAGATGTAAAGGGAAGGGCATGGGTCATCGTATAGTTATGATAGCAATGTTGTGAGATATCTTAGCATTTCTCTTTGAGGGACTAATATCATTTAAAATGAAACATTTGTAGCGTCAACGAGGGACTATGATCTTGTATTTTTATTTGTTTTTTCTAAGACATCCCACATGCATAACATGGCCCTTTTTGTAAGGAAACAAAGTGGAGTTAACCCTAGGGGTGCGAGTGTGCAAGTGTGTTTGATTTACATGCATTGTTTATTTTGAATTAGAGTTTACTAATCATTGATTTTAGTCTTGCCATACAAACCCTAATTACTAACATTTATATAAAAGCGATAAATTGCATAAATTAAAATTACTATGCTATTACATCATTATGGGAGAGGGTATACAAATTCACAAATGGGGTTGCAAGAAAATTAAACCTAATTATCTAATACAACCATATTGAATAATGTACAAGAATTGAAAATATAATGTACAAGAAGATAAATGGAAAATAAATGATTTTTGTTTGATTTTAATGAAAGGGTTTAGTTTTGACCTAATTAATAAAAATGATTAATTAAAATTAAATAAATTTAAACTTAAACTAATTAAGAAAAAAAATTAAGTTTGAAGGCATTTTTAGGGTTTTTTATGAAAAGGTTTAAGTTTAATAAAAATAATATGAAAGTTAATTAATTAAAAGAAACTTAAGTTCTAAATTAATTTTAAATGAAAAACAAAAATAATTAAACCTAAATCTAATTATTTATTAAGAAAAAGAAATCAAATTTGTTAAGAAAATATTTATGTCCTTTTGTTTTATAAGAAAATAAAATATAAGTGTGTAAATAATAAATAAAAATATTTTTGGATTTCTTAATAATAATAATAATAATAATAATAATAATAATAATAATAATAATAACAGTAATAATAATAATAATAATAATAATAATAATAATAATAATAATAATAATAATAACAATAGTAGTAATAAAGAAGAATAAAGAAAAATAAAATAAGATATAAAATATAAAAGTCAGGGGGTGAAATAGAAGTTTATGAGGTTTATTAGAAAAATAGTTTTTTGTTTGAGTTTGGCCCAAATGGGATTTTTTGGTGGTCAGAAAAAATAAAATAAGGAAATAATGGGCTTGTGTGTGTTAAGCAGGCAGGGGGATGTGGGGCAGCAAAATGGAGAGGGCCCATTGAGAGGAGGCCCAGGCGCGCTATTGGTAACAAGAAAGAAAGAAATGTTGAAAATCAGAATAAAAGGTAGCGCTGAGACTTGAACTCATGACCCTTACTATACACGCGTGCTACCTTGGCCACTGGGTTGGCTGTATATCCATTAACATAAGTGAAATAATAAATACATAAGTCATGTCCTGAAAATGACTTCATCTTCAACCTCCAGCCATGGTTCATGTAACTTCCTCATTTCTCAACAAAAATGAAAGATGCAAACATGAAAGTTGCTCCATTTTCCCATACGAATCAAACCATATAAATATCAAAAGTTATAAATCAAAGATGAATGAGAATTTCTAAAAGTACCAAATTCTGACCTAACTTTTTTCAGAGATTCAAACCTAAAATTCTCTAAGCTCAATCAATATAAATGAAATCTATGGACATGCACAGCTTTAGGGTAATGATATCTACATTTTATCTTCACAAATGCAAGCTTAACAATGCCTAAATGAAAAGATAGAAGTTCAGAAAAGATACCTCAAAACTGGAAATCGTGAAATGCAAATGAGCTTAATTCAAGGTGCTGCAATGACCAGGTTAACTTCCTCAAGTTCCCAGGAAGCTAATGCAATGCTTAACTTGAGCAATGGATGGATGAAATGGCCTGGAGAAGTCCACTTGCAGAGCTCTATTTTTGGTTATGGAGGATGATGGAGATGGAGTTACAGTTATGAAACAGGGACAAGGATGGACTATATTTGATGTATAGGAACTTTGTGATTGATTAGGAAGGAAAACGCATGAGGGAATTGTGAGTTACAAGTTCAAAGTCAGAATGTGCACATAAATGGAGTTTTGATGCAAGTTTTGATATGATGTAGCTTGGGAGAGTTTCATGGTGCTTAAGGTTGTGTGTTAGCTTGCATATAAGGCCTCTGTTTATAAGCAACAAGTTTTGAGACTTGTAGTTGATCATAATTCAAAAATCAAATGTTTAAGCTCAACATGTGATTTCTTTGAAAAATCAAGTTTCAATGCTTTGTAATTGCTATTGTAGAGTGGTTATGATTTAAAAAAACTTGCTTCTGACTTTGTAGATGGAGTGTGATCAGAGGGAACAAGTGAGAGGCTCAAGAATTGACTTTGTGCATAAAGCTTGCTTTTCAAGAATGGCAATGTTAGCTTTCTTCCCAAAATGGCAAATGGACTTGGACAATGCTTAAACCACTTGGATTATAACTCAAAAGTTTGTGTAATCCATTAATTATGGATATATACACAAGTTAGAAGACCTTCAAAGTAAGATTATGCCGCCTAACATTGAGATTGGATTATGTGTTCATCAAGAAATGGCTTGTAATTCAAGTTTGAAACCCTAACTTCTTGCCTTCGATTATCTCAGATCAAGTATGATATTAATGAGTTCTTGGCCATTTTGGAAAGCTTTTAACATCACCTACAACCTTCATGTTGGACATTTTTGAAAATTCAATTTGGAACTATGTGAAAAATTGCCATGAAGTTAGGTCAAAATCCTGCCTAAACTAGGGCAAAATTTCACTAAGTCTTCAAGTTTTATGAGCATGTTTTCACAAAATCATAACTTGAAATCTAAGAATTTATAGAAAAAGTTTCGCCCTACAATGTTTTAGATCTCATTAAGATCTACAACTTTCATGTTAGAAGTTTCTCTTGAATCATCTTGCATCATGGTGTAAATTTGGCACAAAGTTATGGAAAAAACATGAATTTTCAACACTTAGAAAATTCTAAGTCCAGGAAATTTTGACTTTTCAAAATGAAATCTTGACTTTTTGATTTATTGATGAACAAGTTTCATATTTTGACATGTATTGATGAATTGTAATCTTTGAAACTTGATTTTGATCAAAAAGTCAAAGTTTGACATTTCAGTGTATAGTTGACTTTTCATCAGTTGACTGAAATTCAACTATCAATCAATTGATCTTGAAAAATGTTTTGAGCCATTCCATTAGGTCAAAATGAAGTATTTGAATCCTTGAAATCATGTCTTAAACCAATAAGTCATTTGTTAAGTCAAAAATCAGAAATTGAACCTTCTCAGTCAAAACCCTAATTTTGACCATTTTTCCCTTTTAATGCTCTGATCAAATTTATTGAGGAATGGTGATCTAAACTTGATCAAATGACATATATGAGATAATAATGTTGATATGGATAAAAAATTATGAAGTTTGACTGTAAATTGACCATAGTTGACTTTTTCCCTAATACAGTTAATTTTAGGTCATCTGATCAATTGACTGAGCAAAAATGTGATCCAAGACTTGAAACTTGATATGAGCAATCTTAAGGGTCCAAAATGATCCATTAAAGTTATTTGAGGCTTTGAAAGTTCAATTGTCCTTGTGAAAACTTAAACTCTAATTTGAGTCATCAGTGCTTAAGAAGGTGTCTTGAGCTGATCAAACTTTATGTAGTCATTGGACAACTTTGCATTCAAAAAGAAACAGAAAGTTTGCACTTCAAAGTATATTTGTATTGATATTTTGCCCATGAATAGGCGTTTTTGTACAAAGAGACAGAGATCCTAGTAAGAGGAAATCGTCGAAAGGAAACAAAATTGAAAATAAAGATAATAGCCATGTGGAAGTGATCTCATTGCACTTTAACTCTACTATTGCCTCAATGTCTTAGAATGCCCCTTGTCGTTGACAGAAGTTGATCGGATTGATCTTAGACCGTTTGAACTCGGACCTTGGTAATAAAGTTGACTATGGTGATTCCACGGGACATAGTCATACGTTTTCAATCCTTAACTTTTGCCTGGACCGCCCTTTCGGGTTTTCGGCCCACCGGGGTACCCATTTTTGCCCAAGTCGCCCTTTCAAGTTTTCAACTTGTCGGGTGTACAATCCTTTTTCATATATCCCTAATTTTTTTCCCAAACCTTTTGGTTTGCCGGGATTCCCTTATCTTGCCTAGGTGTGTCAACCTAGCGGGTCTCTTATGCGTAGCATTTTTTAACCATGTCTGCGTTCACAGGATGTGGGAAGTCTTCACCATCCATGGTAGTCAGCATCATGGCACCGCCAGAGAAAACTCTCTTGACAACAAATGGCCCTTCGTAGGTGGGAGTCCATTTGCCCATGGGGTCTCCTTGTGGCAGAATGATGCGCTTTATCACCAAGTCACCAGCTTGATATACTCAAGGCTTGATCTTTTTGTTGAAAGCCTTGATCATGCGTTTTTGGTACATCTGACCGTGACAAACAGCAGGCAATCGTTTATCATCGATCAAGTTTAACTGATCCAATCTTGTATGAACCCACTCGTCTTCGTCTAGGCCTGCCTCATTCATAATCCTCAGTGAGGGAATCTGAAATTCCACTGGCAAAACAGCTTCCATGTCGTAGACTAAAGAAAAGGGAGTTGCCCCAGTTGATGTTCTAGCTGAAGTGTGGTAGCCATGAAGAGCAAACGGTAACATCTCACGCCAATCCTTGTATGTTACTACCATTTTCTGCCCAATCTTCTTAATGTTTTTGTTAGCTGCTTCAACTGCGCCATTCATTTTAGGTCTATATGGAGAAGGATTGTGATGCTTGATTTTGAACAGAGTGCAAAGTTCGGTAATCATAGCATTGTTGAGGTTATTCTCATTGTCGGTGATGATCCTTTCTGGGATACCATAGCGGAAGATGAGGTTATGTTTGATGAATCTGGCTACCACATTCTTGGTGATTGAGGCAAATGAAGCGGCTTCGACCCATTTGGTGAAATAATCAATAGCGACCAGAATGAAGCGATGTCCATTGGAAGCGGTGGGCTTGATCTCTCCAATCATGTCAATGCCGCACATTGCAAATGGCCACGGAGCGGTCATGACATTCAAAGGGATAGGAGGCACATGGACCTTATCAGTATAGATTTGGCATTTGTGACAAGTTCTTGAATATTGATGGCAACCAGTCTCCATTGTTGACCAATAGTAACCAACTCTCAGGATTTTCTTGGCCATGGTATGTCTACTAGAGTGAGTTCCAAAGAGATCATCGTGCATGTCTTCCATAATTTCCTATGCCTCCTTCTTGTAGACACATCGGAGTAGAGTATAATCATGGTTACGCTTGTACAATATTACGTTACTTAGGAAGAATTTGGCTGAAAATCTTCATAAGAACTTTCTGTCATTGATGGATGCTCCTTCGGGATATTCTTGTTGTTGTACCCCAAAATTTTCCCTCTCATTTATCAAATATTTTCTCATAAGATCTCCTTTGGTTCAATATTGCACAAGGTTTGATCAGCTCAAGACACCTTCTTAAGCACTGATGACTGAAATTAGGGTTTGAGATTGCACAAGGATAATTGAACTTTCAATGCCTCATATGAATTTCATGGATCATTATGGACCTCCAAGATTACTCATGTCAAGTTTCAAGCCTTGAATCACATTTTTGCTAAGTCAATTGAGCAGTTGACCTAAAAATCAGTTGTGTTGGGGAAAAAGTCAACTATGGTCAATTTGCAGTCAAACATCATAATTTTTTATCCACATCAACATTATAAACTCATATGTATCATTTGATCAAGTTTGGACCACACTTTCTCAATAAATTTGATCAAATAATCAAAAGGGCAAAATGGTCAAAATTAGGGTTTTTATTGAGAAAGGGCAATTTATGATCTTTACATAACTTCTTCTAAAAATGCTTGGATCTCAAGTTATTAATCCATGAAGTCATGGTCTTGAAACTAAACACTTAGTGAAATTTTGAACATTTTTGGTCAGGATTTTGACCTAACTTCTGACCCAAGTTTCACCTAGTTCCATTTGGATTTTGCAAAAGTGATTCAAAGAGGGGTTGTATAGCACATTACAAGATTTCCAAAATGTCTAAGAACTCCTTGAGATCATTTGTGAGCAAGGATAATTGAAGGTCAAAAGTTGGGGTTTCAAGTTGTTTTACAAGGCAAATTTTGTGATGAACAAAATTCAAATCTCAAACCTATGTTGCATAATCTTTGCTTTGCAAGCCTAAAACTTGTTAGGCACTCCATAATTAATTGCTTGCATAGTTGTTAGAGGTCTCAACTCAAGCATTGAATGTAATGCCATGCTTTATGTCAATTTTAGGAAGAAAGTGCACAATGACATTTTAGAAAAGTAGCTTTATACACAAAACTTGTTATTGAGCCTTGTAATTGTTTTCTTTTGATCATACACGTCCTATAACTCAAGATAAGCTTGTCTCAAGCCTTATAATCACTCAGCCCATGCTTGTACTTCATCTTGGAACCATACATTCACTTTTCTTCAAAATCAAGCAACCTAGCCATAACTCTATAACTCATAAATCCTTTGTGCAAAACCTCTTCAACCTTTTGCTTATAGATACACAAGTCATTTGCAAGAAAACACACTCATACACAAGCCCTAAAAACACCAAGAACTCATAATTGTATTACATACCTCCATTTTTGCATAACCTGACCAAAAGGTTGAAACTCACATCTCCCTCATGCGTTTTCAAGCCTTTTGGTTCCTAAAGCTTCTAAACATCATTTAGAACTCATCCCACACCCTGTTACAAGATTGTAACACCATTAACACCATCTTCCATTTTCAAAAATAGAGCTTTGCACTTGGACTTCTCCATCACGATTCAGCCATCTCCAGTACAAGTTAATCATTGCATAAGCTTCCTGGGACCTCAAGGAAGCTAACCTGATCCTTGCAGCATCTTGAAACAAGCTCCAACTCAAAACACGATACCCTCTTGTAAGGTGAGTTTTCTGACTTTTGAACTCTTCATACAAGCATCATTAATGGTTTATTTGTGAATAAGAAATGTAGGTATCATTGTCCTGAAGCTAACCATGTCTTTAGATTTCATTTATATTGCTTAAGTAGTTAGAAT
Organism: Vicia faba; assembly: GCA_948472305.1. Lineage (NCBI taxonomy): Eukaryota > Viridiplantae > Streptophyta > Magnoliopsida > Fabales > Fabaceae > Vicia > Vicia faba. The sequence goes on from OX451741.1 coordinate 364,658,442, forward strand.
TTTGAATCTGAACATCCTGGAAAAGTTAGGTCAGAATTTGGTACCATTCAAAATTCATGCTCATTTTTTAGAATTAGTTTAAGTTGTTTGCATTTATGGAATCGTGGTGAAATTTGCCATAAGTTTCATGTTTACATTTTTGCAAATGGATGAGAAATTAACAAGATGAAGGTTGTCTGGCTGGAGGTTGAAGATGAAGTACATTTAGGGCAAGACTTATGTTATATATTTATGGTTTTGCATAAGTTAAGGGATGTATCACCACCCCAGTGGTTAAAGCGCGCGCTTGTCACCCTTAGGTCCTAGGTTCAAGCCCCAACGTGACCTTTTGCAAAAAAAATTACATTTTTTTCTCACATCTTCTGACTTTTTGCAGCGCTGGGACTTCCCCCCTTTGGGCTTTATTTTTTGCTACTTCTGACCCCCATGCCTTGTTATTCACACCCCTGGCCCATTATTTTATTTTTCATTTTATTTATTTTTCCTTCATTTTATTTTTATTTCATATTTTCTTTATTGTTTTTATTATTACTATTATTATCACTATTTTTATTTTTATTAATAAAAAATCTAAAAAATATTTTATTTATTTATTTGCATATTTAAAAAATACTTGTACATTTTAGTTTTCTTCACAAAAGCAAAAGAACAAAAACATTTCTTTTACATTTTTCTTTAATAATTAAAATTTACCCCTTTTTAAATACTTAGATAATTTAATTTTAAATATTATCATATTATTTTATAAATTAAAATCAATATAGAATTTAGGATTTTTTATTTAATTATTTTTATTTATTAATTTAATTAAATTCACCAAAACCCTAAAAAACTTGTTTTTTATTTAAATTAATTTATTTTACTAACTTAATATTATTTTTATTATTTTTATTAGTTAATTACTTTATTTAATTAGGTCAAAAAACCCTTTTCATGAAAAAACAAACAAAATTCATATTTCTTTTTATATTTACATCCTTGCATTTCTACTTATTCAATTTTGTACATTTATTCAATTTCTATATGGTTGTAATAGATAATTAGGGTTTTAATTTCTTACAATTTCCCCATTTGTAATTTTTATACCCCCTCCCCTAAATCATGTAATAGCGTAGTAATTTTAATTTCCGCAATTTAAATGCTTTATATACAAATGCTAGTAATTAGGGTTTTGTATGGAAAGATTAAAACCAACAAATAGTAAACCCTAATCAAAGACAAAAATAATGCATGTAAATAAATACACTTGCACACAAACACCCCTAGGGTAAACCCACTTTGTTGCCTTATAAAAATGGCCATATTATGCATGTGAGGTATCTTAGCAAAAACAAACAAAATACAAGATCATAGTCCCTCGATGACGCTATTTACATTGCCTTTCAAAATGATCTTAGTCCCTAAAGAAAATGCTAAGATATCTTACAACATTGCTAATCATTATTATATGATGACCCACGCTCGTCCCTTTTACATCCAAAGATAGGGTTACTTACTAAATCAATGGTAAGATAACAATGTCAAAGGAAAGAAGAAATAAACATGAAAGACTTTTGAGTAGGTAGATTGTTCCTAGTTACTTGCTCAATTTCAAAACCAAAACATCCTTGCTTTTTTCAAAACAAACACCTACACTTTCAAAACATCTTACAAACTTGAAAACATTTTCAAAAGATCAAAACACTTTGTATACATTCTTACGAACAAGAATCATTACAAATTTTTCCTAAACAAAGGCCTCTTTACAAAATACTTTCAAAAACCACACAAAGCACATTTTTCAAACAAAAGCAAGTGATCTAGAAAGTAACTAAGAGCCCATGGAAAACCATGGATGAAAAGGGTGTTAATACCTTCCCTTTTCATAATCTACCCCCCGAACTCAAGAAAACATATCAAAGGTCTTTCTTGTGCTTTTTCACCTTTACTTTTGGATAAAAGAAAAGTCGGTGACGACTCTTGCTAACCACAACATTTGCGATCAAAACGCAAAACACCCAAGTCAGTTCTCCCACCGTATCATACTTGGGCTTCAAGATATCTCTTCACCTCATGGTACCATGGCTTTTCTGTACCAGTGTCAAGCTCACAGCAGTGTGCAAGTTCGTCGAATCTCTCAATTATAATCATAGGAGCTCTGTTGTCCCATCTAATCTTGAACATAGAAGACATGGTGGCCAAGGCGTCAACCAACTAATTTTCCTCCCTAGGGAAGTCTTCAAAGGTGATCTCTTCTAAGTAAGGAATCAGGGATATCACAAGCTCCTTGTAAGGGATGAGATTAGGGTGTTTAGTGTCCCAATCTCCTTTTACTTGGCTAATCACTAGAGTCGAATCCCCAAACACATTCAAATTCTCGATCCTTAAATCAATGGCAGCCTTCAGACCCAAAATGCATACTTCGTACTCAGCCATATTGTTCGTGCAATCGAAGCATAATCTGGCAGTGAAAGGAGTGTGGCAACCTTCAGGGGAGATAATCACAACACCAATTTTGTTAACCAAGGCATTGGAAGCCTCATCTAAGACCATAGTCCATCGATATACTTATTCAGGTCTGTCATACGGTCTAGGTTTCACACAATTGGTCACTAGCATGATGCTCTCATCTAGAAAGTCAAAGTTCATAGACTTATAATCATCAACAGCTTGATGGGCCAAATGATCTTCTAATACGTTTCCTTTGATGGCCTTTTACGTTTCATATTGAATGTCGTACTCAGTCAAGATCATTTGCCACCTAGCTATTCGTCCAAAAAGAGCAGGCTTCTCGAAGATGTACTTGATTGAATCCATCTTAGAAATCAACAGAGTGGTATGAGTCAACATGTACTGTCTTAGCCGGCGAGCAGCCCATGCCAGAGTGCAGCAAGTTTTCTCGAGCAGTGAGTATCTGGTTTCACAGTCGGTAAACATTTTGCTCAGGTAATAAATACCATGCTCTTTTCGGCCAGAATCGTTATGTTGGCCCAAAACACACCCCATAGAGTTCTCTAGTACTATCAAGTACATTATCAAGGGTCTTCCTTCAACAAGAGGCATGAGAATAGGAGGTTCTTGCAGATATTCTTTGATTTTGCTGAAGGCAGCTTGACATTCATCATTCCATCCGACTACTTAATCTTTCTTCAAGAGTTTGAAGATTGGCTCACAAGTAGCAGTTAAGTGAGATATGAAGCGGGTGATGTAATTAAGATGACCCAAGAATCCTTTAACTTCCTTTTCATAGTGGGGGACTGGTATTTCTTGGATGGCCTTTACCTTGGCAGGATTAACTTTGATGCCTTTACTGCTGACAACAAAACCTAGAAGCTTTCCAGATCATACTCCAAATATGTACTTGTTAGGGTTTAACCTCAACTTGTACTTTTCAACCTCTCGAATATCTTGTACAGGTGATCGAGATGTTCCTCTTCAATTTGTGATCGGGAAATCATATCATCCATATAGACCTCTATTTCATGATGAATCATGTCATGAAACAAAGCTACCATAGCCCTTTGATACGTTGCCCCTGCATTCTTCAATCCGAACGGCATGACCTTGTAGCAAAAGGTGCCCCATTGCATAGCGAAAGTGGTCTTCTCCATGTCTTCGGGAGCCATCCTAATTTGATTATAGTCGGAGAAGCCATCCATGAAAGAGAAGACTTTATACTGAGCAGTGTTATCAACCAAAACATCAATATGAGGTAGAGGGAAATCATCCTTGGGGCTTGCCCTATTCAGATCCCTATAGTCTACACATATGCGAACTTTTTCGACTTTCTTTGGCACTGGCACCACATTTGCAACCCATTGGGGATAAGATGTCACATCTAGGAATCCTACATCAAATTTTTTCATCACTTCAGCTTTTATCTTTTCAGACATGTCAGGCCTCATGCGAAGAACCTTTTATTTGACAGGAGGACAATCTTCTTTTGTCGGCAGACGATGAACTACAATGTCGTTATCCAAACCTGACATATCTTCATATGACCAAGCAAACACTTCCACATAGTCATGCAGCATCTGAACCAATCTACTCTTGACATTGTCTTCTAAGTTAACCCCAATCTTGACATCTTTCTTGTATGTCTCGGTGCCCAGATTGATGACTTCAACTGACTCTTTGTATGGCTGAATAGCTTTTTCCTCTTGTAATAGAAGTCTGGTTAGTTCTCCTGGTATTTCATAATATCCCTTGCCTTCGTCTTCGGCTTGGTTAATTGGACATTTGAAGTCATAGTCGGGAATAGTAGAGTCATTGGTAATGAGATCCAGAGTGGATGAGGACCTGCAAGAGTGTGTGTGTATGCATGTAAGATACATGGCTATTTTGAAAAATGTATTTGAAGAAAAAGAAAGACAGTGAGCACAAAGGTTTGAATGCAAAAGAGTCCAATAATTTGTATTGAATGATCATATGATAAGATGAACATAAATAAAACCCTTGACAAATGGACCAAAGTGCCCCGGGCCAGGCACATGGCTTAAAAGTCGTTGTTAAATATTACAGACAAAATGTTCTTTAATTAATAAGAAAGCAGTAAACAAGTGATTACTCCTCAATGAAGGATATGGGGACGAAGTCCTTTACTTGCCAATTGTTGAGTTCCGTTGTAGTAGGATACACCCAATCTTCAAATGCACATTCATCATCAGAATCACCTACAGCGTTGACTTCGTGGCTTCCAATATGGAGAGGGGACATCCCTGCGCGAGCGCGCCTCACTTCCTTTTGGGCCTTGACGGTGAAACCCAAACCAAATTTGTCCGCTTTGAATGGGATCTTGAGGAGTTTCCCCCAAGTATCACAACTTCCTTCTTCAACCACAGCACAAACATCTTTGAATGGAACCATCTTCAGCACGACCTTAACAACTTTGGACACATCAGAGGAACATTTGGTAGTAGCAACCACTGGTGGCACAACTTCAAAGGCTTGACACGGGGTCTCTATAAATTCTCTATCCATCTCCACATATTTGAAAGAGTTGGGGTGGCTTACCATGAACTCCTCCTCACTGCAGATAGTGACAATCCTTCCTTTGACCGGATACTTGAGCTTCTGATGAAGAGTTGAGGTTACTGCCCCAGCTCCATGGATCTAAGGGGGACCCACAAACAGGAATAGGTAGGACGGATATCCATAATGTAGAAGGTAGAGTTGAAAATATATGAGCCCATCTTGATCGGGAGATCCACCTCTCCATGAACTGTCCTTTTTTACTCGTCGAAAGCCCTCACAATGATATCCCTTGGTTTCAAAACTAAACCTTCATAATCTAAATGGTCCAATGCCTCCTTAGGTAGCACGTTTAAAGAAGAGTCAGTGTCGACCAGAACATGTGCTAGGGTAGTCCCCTTGTACTCGACAGAAACGTGCAAAGCTTTATTATGGTTTTTCCCAAGCGGTGTCAGATCCGCATCCAAGAACCCCAAACAATTATTGGCCGTCAAGCTTGCCACGCAATTTTCATACTGGTCAGTCGTGGTCTCATGAGGGACATGAGCCTTCTTCAAGAATTTGATTAACGCCCGAGCATGAGCATTGGAACAGAGTAACAAAGACAACATAGAAATCTTGGAAAAGGGTTTGCCCCAACTGCTCCACGATCTTGAAATCACTCCTTTTTATAATTTTTAAGATCTCATCCATTTCACGAGCGGAAGGTTCTCCATCAGCAACATCCTTTGCGGGTACTTCCGTCTCAACAGGCTCAACTACCTTCTCATTTCCCCTTTGAAATTCTGGCAGCAGATACTAAATGTCACAGTGAATGTTATGACATCGTATCTGACTTTCTATAAGACAGTAAATAAAAAAACAGTAAAGAACACAGTCAATTATTTACCCAGTTCAGTGTGAAACAACACCTACTCTGGGGGCTACCAAGCCAGGGAGGAAATCCACTATAAGAGATATTAATTCAGGAATAAACCAACAAGTTTATCTCCTTCACTTAAGACCTACCCAATGCAACTTCAATCTAAGTTCAACTTAAACCTGAGTTCCTACTCACTCCCCCTCAATCACAGCAGTGATACTAAACAATTGACTAATGAATTAATGAAGACACTCTTCAGAACATACACTTAATTATGCTTCACAGCTTTTAATCAAGTAACACAACCACTCGTGCTTCAAATCTTTGAGTGATACATAAACCTAACTTGACCTTGCTTTAAAGCTTTAGTCAAGTGACACAAACACTCTTGCTTCAAAGCTTTGAGTGATACATAACCCTTACAATCAAAACCTACTCCAAGTCACTTATCACAATGATACTTGCTTGGATTACAGTAGTTAAAAACTATACAGCCCTTAATTGATCTTCTGTCAAAGAGTTAATTTCCAATCAGCTTTCCTGTTGAATATATATGCAATTGTTTCTTCAGTTAGGGCTTCCACGAAAAGCTAGGGTTAATTAGGGTTAACCTCAAGACTTGGTCACAAGACTTTATCAACCAGATTAGGGTTGATCTCAGTTAATCTAAAGTCCACGTGAGATTCTGTTCTGGAATGTATGAACCAAATTCCTGAAAAATCTCAGAATTAACCAAACTGCATAACTGTTAGATCAGTACAGGATGTCTTAACATTTGTTATGACAACAGAATCCTGTTTACTGATTTTGGTAGAAAGTAATAAATGTGATCATTGCAAAATGCTCAGATACACACTCATAAATAGCAGCTTCTGTATGCCATTCTTTTTTTGCATAAAGTACCTAATAACCCAGAATGTTATGACATCAGTCATGACATTCACACAGCTGGTTTTACCAAAAATACATGTCAATAACTAAACACTTACAAACTCCCCCTTTGGCAAATTTTTGGCTAAAACCCCTAAGCAATCAGAGAATAGAGAGCAGCAGAATGAATATGTTTGCAGAAAAAAAAATAATGTCTACCAAGTAATTAACACAAAATATCTCCCCCTCTTTAGCCACAAATAGGCCAAAGAAACATGAACTTATATGTTATACAGTCATCCAAAATGAGTAATAAAAACAACAAAAAAATCTGAAATCACTTGCAGCAACAGGTACCAACAGCAAGCTTGACAACTCCACCAAACTTCAAGCACTGTCATCTTCAGAGGAGGCACTTTCTTCAGCATTAAGCTGATCTTCAGCAGCATCCTGTTTGCCTTTTCTGTTCATCATTCTCCTAGCTATGCTAGGGTTGATATTTACAATTAGGTCATTGTCAAAGTAGTCTTCATCCACATCAATAACGGGGGGTTCAACCTCCTTCTCTGAAGGGTTCTGGAGATCATCAAGATTATCAGATGATTTCTGAATGTTGTCATTCAGTGTCTCAACATTCTCAGAGACATCTGGATTTATTTCAACATTTGGACTTGTTGATTCTTGATTTAAAGGAACAGAAATGTCGGGTACAGAGTGGTTCTCACTCAGAATTCTTGTAAAAAGCCTAGCTATTGCTTGATGAACATAAGTTGAGACTTCCCTATTTGGAACAGAAGATGAAGGTTGAGAGGGATTACCGGATGAAGTAGCTTGAGACCTTCCTGCATGCCTTGTTCTCAGCTTTTTAACCTTAGAGGGGTTAGTTGCCAGTACTCTAAGAGGAGTAATCTCCAGGACTTCAGAATCCATGCATGATGTGATTGCCCTAGAATCTCGATCAAAGGAAGCGGATGAAACAGTCGTCTTGGAAGAGGATGATGTTTGAGACATTTTGATAGTCTTAGAAAACCAATAGCAACGAGAGAGAAATCTTTGATTGAGAGAATGGGATTTGTTGCAGAGCCGAGAGAGGAAGGAGGTAAATGAGTGTCTATTCAACTTCTTAATAATTTTGAAAGAAATGGGAAAACATATGATTAACCCAATCAAAATAGACTTAACACAAAAAACTCCTTCAACCCTTGTTTTAAGCAAAATTAATTGCTACATTTTCTCATGTTGGAAAATACCCAACTTGCCCCTCAAATTTTCAAATTGATTTGCATCAAGTGCTTTGGTAAAAATGTCAGTCAGTTGTAGTTCAGTGGCAACATGTTCCAGTTTAATCGTCTTATCCTCTACAAGATCTCTGATAAAATGATGTCTAATGTCAATATGCTTGGTCCTGCTATGCTGAATAGGATTCTTGGAAATGTTGATTGTACTCAGATTATCACAGTACAATGTCATAACATATTGTGTGACATTATACTCAGTAAGCATCTGTTTCATCCAGATCATTTGAGAACAGCTACTACCAGCTGCAATGTATTCAGCTTCAGCAGTAGAGAGAGACACACAGTTCTGTTTCTTGCTGAACCAGGAGACCAGATTATTTCCTAAGAAGAAACATCCTCCATAGGTGCTTTTTCTATCATCAGCACTTCCAGCCCAATCAGTATCACAATAGCCAGTCAGAGTTGGTTCACAACCATGAGAGTACAGCAAGCCATAGTTGTAAGTTCCACTTACATACTTCAAAATTCTCTTCACTTGGTTGATATGACTGACTTTAGGATCAGCTTGGTATCTTGCACATACTCCAACTGCAAAAGCAATGTCAGGTCTGCTGGCTGTTAAGTACAGCAGACTTCCTATCATTCTTCTGTACAGGCTTTGGTCCACCTTAACCCCACTTGAATCTTTGGATAGCTTTAAATGAGTAGGTACATGAGTACTTTTGTGACTAGCATTCTCCATACCAAACTTCTTGACAATGTTCTTTGCATACTTGCTTTGAGATAGAAAAATTGAGTCTTCCATCTGTGAGACTTGCAGTCCAAGAAAGTAGGTTAGTTCTCCCATGAGACTTATTTCGAATTCAGCCTGCATCTGGTCAGCAAAATGTTTAACCGTTTGATCTGACATTCCCCCAAACACTATGTCATCAACATAGATTTGAGCTACCATTATCTTTCCTCCTTCATTTTTGACAAAAAGGGTTTTATCCAAGCCTTCTTTTATGTATCCTTTGTCAGAGAGAAATTTTGTCAACCTGTCATACCATGCTCTAGGAGCTTGTTTCAGGCCATATAAAGCTTTCCTCAATTTGTAGACATGATCAGGGTAGTTTGGATCCACAAAGCCTTTAGGCTGTTCCACATAAACTTCCTCATTTAAGTACCCATTTAGGAAGGCACTTTTTACATCCATCTGAAATAACTTGAACTTCAGAAGACAAGCAATTCCCAATAGGAGTCTGATAGATTCCAGTTTGGCTACAGGGGCAAAGGTCTCATCAAAATCAACCCCTTCAACTTGAGTGTATCCTTGGGCAACAAGTCTTGCCTTATTCCTGGTGACAACTCCTTCAGCATCTGATTTGTTCTTGTATATCCATTTTGTGCCAATGATGTTTGTTCCCTCTGGTCTAGGAACTAACTCCCATACTTCATGTTGCTTAAATTGGTTCAATTCATCTTGCATTGCACCAATCCAGTATTCATCAGTTAAGGCCTCCTTAACATTTCTTGGTTCAATTTTAGACACAAAGCAAGAGTTTGAGATGGTTTCTCTAGATCTTGTAATGACTCCACAGTTAGGATCTCCTATGATGAGTTCTTTAGGATGATCTTTCTGAATTCTGATGGAAGGGATTTTGCTAGCTTCCTTGGATTCAGAGTCTGCTGCAGTGGTGTTAGGTAGGTCATTCTGTTGAGTTGGAGTCTCAAAGAATGTCTCAGCATTACAAGGGACATCTGTTTCCTCATGATAATCATCAACTATGACATTTATTGATTCCATCATGACTTTGGTCCTGGAATTGAATACCCTATAAGCTCTGCTGTTGGTGGAGTATCCTAGAAATATTCCTTCATCACTTTTAGGGTCCAGCTTTCTCCTTTGATCACGATCTGCCAGAATATAGCATTTGCTACCAAATACATGGAAGTACTTCACAGTTGGCTTTCCTCCTTTCCATAGTTCATAAATGGTGGATGAGGTTCCCTTTCTCAAAGTGACTCTGTTATGGACATAACAGGCTGTATTCATAGCTTCAGCCCAAAAATGAATAGGAAGTCTTTTGGCATGTATCATTGCTCTGGCAGATTCCTGTATGGTCCTATTTTTCCTTTCTACAACTCCATTTTGTTGAGGAGTTATAGGAGAAGAGAATTCATGACTAATTCCTTCTGAGGAACAGAACTCATTAAACTTACTATTTTCAAATTCCTTGCCATGATCACTTCTGATTCTGACAATACACCCTTCTTTTTCTCTTTGAATTCTTTTGCACAGTTCTTTAAAAACTTCAAATACATCAGATTTTTCCCTAATGAAGTTAATCCAGGTGAATTTGGAAAAATCATCCACAACAACATAGGCATATCTTTTTCCACCAAGACTTTCCACCTGCATTGGTCCCATCAGATCCATATGTAGAAGTTCTAGAACCTTAGAGGTGGTCAGATGTCTTGACTTTGGATGTGACATCCTAGTCTACTTACCAACCTGGCATTCACCACAAACTCTCCCTTCATCAATTTGCAGTCTTGGAATCCCTCTGACTGCCTCCATGGATATAATCCTTTTCATTCCTCTTAGATGAAGATGGTCAAGTTTTTGGTGCCACAGTTTCACCTCTTTTTCTTCTTTGGCAATAGAACACACAGTGGAGTAGTTAGTGTTCTCAGGCTCCCACAAGTAACAGTTGTCTTTAGATCTGACTCCTTTCATTACAACTTCTTGTTTCTCATTAGTTACAAGACATTCAGATTTTGAGAAGTTGACCTTGAATCCTAGATCGCATAATTAACTGATACTAATGAGATTAGCAGTCAGGCCTTTTACCAATAATACTTCATTTAGATTTGGAACTCCAGGGCAGTCCAAGTTACCAACTCCTTTGATTTCTCCTCTAGCACCATCTCCAAAGGTCACATAACTAGTGGTGTGAGGTTTAACATGATTGAGAAGGTTCTTGATTCCAGTCATGTGCTTAGAACACCCACTGTCAAAGTACCAGTCTTCCTTTGCAGAGACTCTAAGGGAAGTGTGGGCTATCAGGGCAGTAGCCTTTTTCTTCCACTGTGGAGTATGTGGTACCTTGTTAGACTTAGGTTTGACACCTGGGTTCTGATTAGGGTATCCATACAATCTGAAGCAGAATGGCTTTATGTGACCAAACCTCCCACAATGATGACATCTCCATCTTTGGTACTTTTTCTTCATATTTCTCTGTTCCCGATGTTGAGTGCTATGTTGTGACATCTGCTTTGACATTTGTTTATCAGGCCTGATCTTCTTGTCTGCACCAGATTTCTTTGCTGCCACAAATCCTAGACCAGACTTGTTTCCCACATTTTGTCCAACCTGAAGGATTTCTTCCAATTTGTCAGTTCCATTTGTCAGCATCTTGACAGATTTGGTCATCTGGTTCAGTTTTGAGTTAAGCATTTGAACTTCCCCTTCTAGATGACTTATAGTTTCAATGTCTGCCCTTTTCTCAGCCTCCAACTTTATTATGAGTTTAGTTTGTCTCTCATTTTGCTGACAGACTTCAACACTTCTGATACATAATTTCTTGTAGGTATCAGCCAGTTCTTCAAATGTCACTTCCTCATCACTAGTGTCACTTTCAGAGGAACAAACACCAGTTAGTGCAGTAACTAGTTTGGCAAATTCTTCTTCAGAGTTACTTTCTGAATCACAGTCAGACCAGGTAACAAACATTCCTTTCTTTTGTTTCTTAAGAAAGGTAGGACATTCAGCTCGAATGTGCCCATATCCTTCACATCCATGGCATTGAATTCCTCTGCTTTGATTTCCCTTCTCTTCAGACTTTGGTCTTCTGCTGGAGTCATAAGATCTGTTAATGTCAGAAGGAATGTTCTTAACATTTGACCTTGACTTTGGATCCATTCTCTTGATGAGTTTGTTGAATTGTCTTCCAAGCATGGCTATAGCTTCTGAAATATTTTCTTCTTCATCCTCCTTGTTTTCATCTTCGGTGTTGGATACAAGTGTTATGCTCTTGTTTTTCTTGTCAACATTGTCACTGATCCCCATCTCAAAGGTCTGAAGAGACCCAATGAGTTCATCCACCTTCAACTTGCTGATATCCTGGGCTTCCTCTATAGCAGTTACCTTCATTGCAAATCTTTTAGGCAAGGATCTGAGAATCTTTCTCACCAGTTTTTCTTCTGACATCTTTTCTCCCAATGCTCCTGAGGTGTTGGCAATCTCCAAGATGTTCATGTGAAACTCATGAATGGTTTCATCTTCCATCATCCTTAGGTTCTCAAATTTGGTAGTCAGCATCTGAAGCCTTGACATTTTTACTTTGGATGTGCCCTCATGGGTAGTTTTGAGAGTGTCCCAAACTTCCTTGGCCAGTTCACATTGATGTACTAGTCTGAATATGTTTCTATCAATTCCATTGAAAAAGGCATTTAATGCTTTGGAATTACCCAGGGCTAACTCATCTTCTTCTTTGCTCCATTCTTCCTCAGGCTTCAGACTGATTGTCCCATCTTTCTCAGTTATGGTGGGATGGTTCCATCCTTTGTTAGCAGCTCTCCAAGCCTTTTTGTCCAGTGATTTTAAGAAGGCAATCATATGAGGTTTCCAGTAGTCATAATTTGATCCATCCAGAATGGGTGGTCTGTTTCCAAAAACTCCTTCTTTGTCCATAGCGCTAGAAAGTGATATCCCTAGATCTCACCCAGTAAGACAGGCAGGGTGCCCGCTCTGATGCCAATTGAAATTCTGGCAGCAGATACTCAATGTCACAGTGAATGTTATGACACCGTATATGACTTTCTATAAGACAGTAAATAAAAAAACAGTAAAGAACACAGTCAATTGTTTACCCAGTTCAGTGTGAAACAACACCTACTCTTGGGTGATACATAAACCTAACTTGACCTTGCTTCAAAGCTTTAGTCAAGTGACACAAACACTCTTGCTTCAAAGCTTTGAGTGATACACAACCCTTACAATCAAAACCTACTCCAAGTCACTTATCACAATGATACTTGCTTGGATTACAGTAGTTAAAAACTATACAACCCCTAATTGATCTTCTGTCAAAGAGTTAATTTCCAATCAGCTTTCCTGTTGAATATATATGCAGTTGTTTCTTCAGTTAGGGCTTCCACGAAAAGCTAGGGTTAATTAGGGTTAACCTCAAGACTTGGTCACAAGACTTTATCAACCAGATTAGGGTTGATCTCAGTTAACCTAAAGTCCACGTGAGATTCTGTTCTGGAATGTATGAACCAAATTCCTGAAAAATCTCAGAATTAACCAAACTGCATAACTGTTAGATCAGTACAGGATGTCTTAACATTTGTTATGACAACAGAATCCTGTTTACTGATTTTGGTAGAAAGTAATAAATGTGATCATTGCAAAATGCTCAGATACACACTCATAAATAGCAGCTTCTGTATGCCATTCTTTTTCTGCATAAAGTACCTAATAACCCAGAATGTTATGACATCAGTCATGACATTCACACACCTGGTTTTACCAAAAATGCATGCCAATAACTAAACACTTACACCCTTGTATCAGTACTTGGCTTAGCAGCAATGATGCGAATAGGTGCCTTTGTAACAACTGGTGGTGAGATGTTGGGCGAAAAGATTCTCCCAGTTCGGGTTACCTTACTTAAGCCAGTTATGTTACCAACGTCATCAGCTTTGTCTTCTTCAATCCAGACGTCTTGTTTTATCCCATGATAAAACACCTCAGCACCATAGTTCCATGGCACTGCTTTGTTATAAGAGTAGGGGATTAGTCCGGGATTGGTAATTATTAGGGGAGCATGTTGTACCCCAAAATTTTCCCTCCCAAATTCTTCAAGGTTTATCAAATATCATATTCAAATGGCTCAAGATTTCTCAAGGGGTTGCACAATCAAACCATCTTCTAAGCCAGTCAAAATTAGGGTTTTGGTTCCTTCAAGGAATTTGAGGTTTTCAAGGGCTCAATCAAGTCACATATGCCTATACACATTGTCAAGCATCTACATGTCAAGTTTCAAGACTCACAGCATCAAGTTGCACAGTCAAAAGCCCTAATTGCTTCACAATCAACTGTAGGGGTAAAATGGTCATTTGACAGTCAAAAGTCAAAAATTTTGATCAAACATCTTATTTTGAAGCCACAATCATCATTTGATCAAGTCTTGATCATGATTCCACAAGAATGGCTCAAAAATCATCAAGATGCAAAAGTTTCTATTTTTGGACAGTTGAAAAGTCAACTGTAACTTGACCAAGGCATAACTTTTTCATGGTTCATCAGAAAAATCCCATCCAATGCTCATTTTGAAGGGGATGACATTTCCTACAACTCATCTTCACATTCCAAGTCCAAGAAATGCTCTCACAAAAAGTTATCAATTTCTACATTATAGGTCATTTTCAAAAGTCAACAAAAAGGCATTTTAAGTCAAAGACCATAACTTGAGATTGGTAAATCCAAATGACATGGGACCAAAGTCATTGGTTAGAGGACTTCAATACATTTCCAAAATGTCCAAGAACATGTTCATGTGATCAAAATTGAGCAAGATATGCATTGGAGAAGTTGGGAAATTTTTGAGAAATGGCAAAAGTCAACTATCCTTAAAACTTCAATTTTTGACAAAAGGGCCCACTTTCTTCCACTTGATTCAGCCTTGTCATGCCATACACGTTTCCCATGATTAATTTCAAGATCAAACATTTATTTTTCCATTTTATTTAATTTTTATTGATTTAATTCATTTTAAATCCATAATAATTTAAATAAAATCTAAAAATTTAATGGAATGGCATCTTTTGGTTTGAATGGCTTTCATGTGTCATATTCCAGCTACCAAATTCGTGCTAAGGCTATTTTGTGCATAAAATCATGGTTTTGCTTCAAGTATGGAAAGGTCTTTAATGGTGATCAACAAAAATCTCAAGACATCAATACAATGGATCCCAAGCCTAGCTGCTGACCTAATTTCATTCACATATACATATGCAAGGAGGCCAGACCAAAATAGACGTACAAGCTGCTGCATAAACGGCCAAACCATATTCAAAAAATAAAGCAAAAAGTCAAAACTGTTTTTCATATTGCAGACTCATTCAAAGCCTTAGAGCAATTCAAACACGTTGCTAGCATTCCCAGGAACACATTGCAATCCAAAACAAGCCTCAAAGCTCAAGAACACGTGCTACACAGACCCACGGTTTGTCAAATTTTTTCATAATCACATACATTGATTCATGCATATTTAACGTTTTTTGTTGAGTGTTTTGTGTTCACAGGGACTGTACGAAACTTTTGGTACAAGATAATTGAGTTGTAGAGCCCTAAATCACAAACCACCATGGATGAATGTTAGGGTTTTCAAGCTCTTGAATTGGGGGTTTCTCATATAGGAAAAATTAGGCTTTGAAAGACCCATGGTTGAAACCGTCTGAATGAGACGAAGACATTGAGACCCTCGCGAACAATTTCTATTTCGTGTGCGCCTATTCGCTATTTTCCCTTGATGCAGGTTGTGGGGGTTAAAAAACCCCGCTAATTGTTTTGTTTTTACAGGAAAAAGGAGGAAGACGAAGTACGTCGAAGCGTGCCACTGGCCCATTCAAATACAAAACGCACGTTATTTTTTTTCCCAGGGCATGCGTTGATTTACTAATATAATATTCAGTTATTATTATTATTTCAATTAAGACAGTTGGCTCAGTGGCTAAAGCGTACAGGCGTTGAACATTGGGACCTGGGTTCGATTCCCATGTCCCCCCAAAACTCAATATTATTTTTTCTAATGTGTTCCTATGCAGGCTTCCAAACAGCGTCCATCATGCATCTCAAACGATCAGCCTGCCAAGTGACCACTAACGCCAATCCAATGGCCCTGAGGTGCTGACCACCATGCTACCCAGTCAATGAACGCTCAGCAAATCCCAGAAGTCAACGCAGGCTTGAGTTAATGGGCCTAAATTTCCAGATTCACCTCCCTAAGGGTCCAACACCCCCTGGGTTCTTATTTTCTTTTCCTTTTTCTCTTTTTATTTTCTTTTCTTTTATAACTTCCCTTTTATTAATTATTAGTTTTATTAATTATTTAATTAACAAATTAACATTTTTCACAATAAAAATTCAAAAAACTAAAAAAATGTAAATATTTCATTTATTACTATTATTATTAATTTCACTCTTTTATTTTGTAAATAAATTCTAAATATCATTAACTTAGTTTAATTAGAATAATTTTAATCTTTTTTTCATAATAAATAAAATCAAGCTTAGATTTAGGTTTTTCTTTTTGACTTTTAAATTTATTTTATTTTATTTTCATTAAAAACATAAAAATACAAAAACATTTTTTTTAATAAATAATTAATTAATTAGAATTAGGGTTAATATTTAATTAATTGCAAAAAAAGAAGGACAAACTCAATTCCTTTCTCAAAAAAGGGTCAAAACCCTAGGACGTTCCCGATTCAATCTTTTGCGCGTATTTATTTTTTAATTCATTATTTTGTATCTGCTCAGGAAATGTAATAATTAATTAGAACTTTATCGCTTTCTTTTAAATTCTCGCATTTTTATTTTCCAAACGGGTTGTTGTTTTTGGTGATGTATATACCCGCGCCTTGTAATAGCTAGATTTACCTTTCTGCAATTTATTTTCCGCACTCTTAACTGTTAAAAAATGCATGAAAGACTTGTATGAATAATAAAATCAATCTGTAGCTCACAAATGCAGGATCAAAGATAAACATAAACTGAAACAACACACATGCACATGCCACTCCTAGGGTACGCCTCGCTGGTTGCCTCGATGTGGTCATCAAGTATAGGGTATTTTAGAGGTTGCCCTCCTGTCTAAGATCTAGTTGCCTCGAAACGGTTGCCTCGGATAAAAAGGATCTAGGATATTAGGGTTACCACTAAAGCGTCCTACCATTGCTTTGGTGACCACACATGTCCCTAATAATCGAATTGACCCGAATAACTCTAACGATGGTGCTACCTACCTCTCAATGGTGGGATAGCACTATCTAAAGGACTCTTACACGGCCTAATTCCTTAGAGTAGGTATATTTCTCTTAAGTACTTGCTCTTTTCAAAACAAACAAAAATACTTTTCGCACCCACACTTTCAAAAAGTTTTCAAACAAATTTTTCATACACTCTTGAGGACAGATACAAGAGTTACTTAGAAATTTTTCAAACGAAACTTCTTCAAAACCCACACACACTTGAAAAGCAAACAATTTTTGAAAACATAAGAGCAAGTACCTAAGAGCCCGTGGATAACCACGGATAGAAAGGGTGCTAACACCTTCCCTTTCTATAAATCTACCTCCCGAACCGAGAAACATTCTCAAAGAAGGAATTTTGCTGTGCTTTTGTCCTTTCCTTGTTGGAGAACATAAAAGACGGTGGCGACTCTTGCTTACCGCGACATTTCGTGAACCAGCATTCCTAAACAGTCAGTTCTCTTTCCACCGATCACAGAACTGGCGACTCTGCTGGGGACACTTAATAAGTGAGGTGTACCTTAGGATTAGACCACTCTTATGTTTTCAATTGCCTGCTTTGTTTGCTTTAAAATTGTGGGCCTGCTTTGGGAGTTTCATAGATCCTAACCCGGATCTGGGGGATACCTTTTAGAAAGTAGCAATAAACTGTGAGGGAACTGTGTGGGGTATACCGACACGGTTGAAGCAGTTTGCTATGTTGATGTGGCACTTTGGTGAGTACCGGTAACCCTTGAGTCAAGTCAAGGAGAGTACGGGGCCGCCGCGTGGTGTCGTGAAGCATCAACTGACCTTAGGAACCTTACTTGACCATCCTGGCCTCTTTAGGGGTAGTGAGATGACCGACTTTGGTGCAGTCCGAAGTTGGTAGATACTCGATACTACACTCATGGAGAGTTATTTTCTTGGAATATTTTGATCGCCAGTTCAGTGGCTAAATCAAAACAATGAACATAGAAAACAACCCAATGATATTCAGCTCCTTAGAACCCGGTTACTTTTGATAGGACAGGTTTGAGCCCACCAACTTCAAGAGGGTAGTACCCCAAACCTCATGCTCGCCTAAACTCTAAGGGCTATCTGGTGTGACTTGTGTGCCTTATCATGTTTGCTTTTTGTGAATACTTGTGGTGTGTCCTTATCATAACATCATAGCATCATACAGCATCATATGCATTTACTAACCACTTCAAGGGTTCGAATCTTCATCTTTGTTCTTGTTTTGTAGGACATGGAAACTATCCGCAGAAAGACAATTCAGATCAACCTTGTAAGGGTCCCTCCTCAGCTTAAGGAGCTTACATCCAGGATCCCCGAGAACTCTTCCTTCAGTGAAAGGCATGGTAGACTCATCAGCTTGGTCAATACCAACATTGAAGAGGATATGGTGAAAGTGTTGTTCCAGTTCTTTGACCCCTTGCACCACTGTTTTACTTTCCCGGATTATCAATTGGTGCCTACTTTGGAAGAGTTGTCCCAGCTTCTGAAGGTTCCTATCCTTAGTGAACTACCCTACAACGGTACAGAAAAGGAGCCAAAACTGGAAGAGGTTGCTAAAGCATTACGCCTACAACCATCTGACATCAAGGGGCATTGGGAAATCAGAAGTGGTATCAAAGGATTCTTGGCAAAGTTCCTGTTTGAGAAGGCCCAAGAATGTTGGAATTCCCTTGACCTACAAGCATTTGAAGAAGTTGTGGCACTCCTTGTCTATGGGTTGGTATTGTTCCCAAATCCGGATCAGCTTATAGATATCAATGCTGTCAAGATCTTCATGTCCAGGAATCCCATACCTACGTTGCTTGGGGACATCCTCCACTCATGTTACACTCGAACCATGAGAAAAATAGGTGTTCTCATGTGCTGCACTCCTCTCCTGGCAAGGTGGTTTATTTCGCACCTTCCACAATCAGTTTTGAAGAACGAGCCGGGTTTGAGATGGTCACAACGATTGATGACTCTTATACATGTTGATATACACTGGTGTTCTCGGTCCAGAGAAAATGTCACTATCATTGACCGTTGCGGAGAGTTTCCTAATGTTCCTTTACTTGGAATTAGAGGAGGCATTACTTACAACCCCTGTCTGGCTTTGAGACAGTTTGGATATGCTCGGAGGGATGGCCCTCATGACATGTTGATTCCTGACATAGTTTTTGACTTCGACAACGATGCACAAGGACTTCGCCAGAGATTCATCAGAGCTTTGAGGATGCCCAACAGGGTAGATAGCAAGACACTGGGGCACAAGAACTCCATCCCCCTTGAACCTTATCTCAAGTGGGTAAGAGCCCACTCCCAGAAGCTGGTGATGCCATATCCTTATGTTCTCCCCGTGATCAAAGAGCCAGTTTTGGAAGGAGAGGTGCCATACACCATTCAACATCCTGACATGCCAACGTCTTGGGAGGAAATGCAAAAGAGCTGGATCCAACTCAAGGAAGAACGGAATTCTCTTGAAACCAGTCTACATGCCAGTGAGAAGAAGGTCTTGGAGCTCACCCGCCTACTGCACGAGGAAAAAGACTCTCAACACTTACATCGCTCCAAAGAGGATGCGCAGTGTCTTTTGGGATTAATTATTTTGTAATGTTTTGCCCATGAGGCCTTGGTGTACTGAACAGATTATTTCTTAATACAATGTGTGTTCCCTTTTTGTCTACAACGAATTTGAACTTTCGAACCCTTGAATGCATTGCATAAATAGCATATCATGCATCATGTGCATAACAGGTACTCTTTTTCTACAGGTTGCTTAATCTTCTTCGCTGTTTATTTCAGCAGCCATCATGTCTTCCGAGCCTACTACCGAACAAGCTATCAAGGCCCTCCAGGCCCAGAATGCCCAGTTTCAAGAGCTGGTCATGAGCTTAGCCCAGGGTCAACAGGAGTTGAAGGCTCTGCTCTTGAAGGAGAAGAAGAAGAAGAAGAAGTGGACTATGTTGTTTAACACTGGACGGAGGTTTGGGAATACACTGCAGAATGAGGCTGATCAGGCTACTCCATCTGTTAGGGAAGACAGTCCCCAAGAGAGAGAGGTTCCTAGTCCTGCGGTCTCCGATAACGAGACAGATTTCAATGACGAACAGTACCCTCCTGCTGAGGACAGGTATAAACAACTGGAGGACCGGTTAAATGATATGAAGATTCAACGCGTGCCTGGGTTGGATTTTGGAGATCTGGGTTTATCTTCTGGGGTGGTGATCCCACACAAGTTCAAGGCGCCTGCCTTTGCGAAGTACGACGGGGCTTCCTGTCCTAAACTGCACCTCCGTTCTTATGTAACGAAGATCCAACCTTACACTGCAGACAAGAACCTATGGATCCATTTCTTCCAGGATAGCCTGTCAGGGGCTCAACTCGAATAGTTCTATCAGCTGGATGGAACCAGTATTCGAAACTAGGAGGACTTGGCTACTGCATTTTATAAGCAGTATCAATATAATTCTGACCTTGCTCCCACGCGTACCCAACTCCAGGGTATGTCACTTTGGACGGGTGAAGGTTTTAAGGAGTACGCGCAGAAGTGGAGAGACCTGGATGGCAGGGTGCAGCCACCGTTGACTGGCCGTGAACTCGTGGACATGTTCTTGGGGACCCTGTCTGGTCCATTCTTCAATCACCTGATTGGTAGTTCCTCTGCTGGGTTTACAGACCTGATCCTGACTGGTGAAAGGATCGAAGCTGGCATCAAGTTGGGGAAGATACAGAAAGGTGCCTCCTCGAGTACTGAAAAGAAACCCTTCAAGAAGGAAGCTAGTGTTGTGTATGGTCCCAGAAGACAAAACAAACCGGAACGCTGCCAAGCTGTCAACGCGGTGGTAATTTCAAAGCCTGCTGCTGCTCCTCAGTAGTATAACCAACCAAGGGGTGAGAGACCCAAAAGGCAGTACACTCGGCTCAGCATGACCATGTCTCAGATATTGCCGCAACTGCTGTCAACCAATCTGGTAACTGTCAAGGAAGCTCCAAAGGTTGTGAACACAACCTCTCCGAAGTACAACCCCAACACCCGCTGTGCTTATCACTCTGACAGCCCAGGGTATTCTACTGATGATTGTTGGGCTCTGAGGAATAAGGTGCAGGACCTTATTGATGCTAAAGAAATATAGTTCGAGGCGCCCGAAAGGCCCAATGTTGTGACTGCTCCCATGCCCCAGCATGGAGTGAATGTTGTGGAAGAAGACCGGTATGTGGCCTCTGTGGATGAGATTGATACTCCGTTGTTGACTGTCAAGAGGAACCTGTTACTAGCCGGTTTATTTCCGGGATGTAGTAAAGGTTGCCACTTATGTGCTGTTTCACCTGCTGGTTGTCCTTTGCTGAAGTCAGGCATCCAAAACCTGATGGATAGCAAAGAGATCTTGTTCGAGAAGATTGTTGTTCCTGCTGTCCCTGCTGAAGAAGTGTCCATTGTCACTATTTTCAACAACCCTCCCAAGGCTCCCTCAAAGAAGCCTGTCAAAATCATGCCTGTTCACAAGATTGCACCTATCATCATCACTGTTCCGGGGCCCATCCCCTATAAATCTGACAAGGCTGTCCCGTGGCACTATGGGGCAGATGTTTATGTTCTTGGAGTAAAACAAGAGTTTGATGCTAGTACCTGCGTCAGTAACATCACCGGGCCTGCTAAAGTCACTCGCAGTGGCGGGCTCTTCTCACCTGATATTGCGCCACCAGATATTCAGAGACCTCTTGTCATCACACCTGCAAGTGTGTCTGCTTCCCCTCCTGACCAAGTTCCTATTTCTACCCCTGCTGCTGAGTCATCTAACACTCGGGGAAAAGGGATTGCTACTGATGTGCCTGCCCGGACGGAGGCACCAAAGACAACAAATGTTGAAGCTTCCAAGCAAGAAATGGAAGAGATTCTCAAGATTATCAAGAAGAGTGACTTCAACGTAGTTAAGCAGCTGGGGCACACCCCATCGAAAATTTCTATGCTATCACTTTTGCTGTGTTCAGAGGCCCATGCCAAGGCCCTGATTGCCTTCCTGAAGACGGCCCATGTGCCACAAGAGACGTCTGTTGATTAATTTACCGATTGCATGGCCAACTTAACTGCTGACAATGGCTTGGGTTTCTCTGATGCTGATCTGACTGCCAAAGGGAAGAATCATAACGATGCCCTGCATGTCTCTATTGAATGCAGGGGCACTACTCTTGCCCATGTGTTGGTAGACACCGGTTCTTCGTTGAATGTATTACCCAAGAAGGCTCTAGATAGGCTGGATTGTGAGGGTTTAGAGCTCAAGCCTATTAACATTGTTGTCCGGGCCTTTGACGGGTCGAAAAGGATGGTACATGGTGAGGTTGACATTCCAATCAGGGTTGGTTCACATGTCTTTGATTCTACTTTCTATGTGATGGACATCCGACCATCCTATTCTTGTTTGTTGGGTCATCCATGGATCCACAAGGCTGGAGCAGTGACCTCCACATTACATCAGAAGCTTAAGTACCCGGTCAGAGGGAAGATCGTAACAGTGCAGGGGGAGGAAGAATATATGGTTAGCCACCTTAACTCGTTCCGGTATGTAGAGATGGATGGGGAGTTCATTGAGACCCCCTTTCAACACTTTGAAGAGGTGCCTCAGACATTGGCAGCAGCAGAGACTGTGACTGAAGAGGGTTCTCCTTTGAAGATGGCTTCCTTAAAGGATGCCCGGGCTGTGATTGAGAAGGGTGAGTGTGCAAACTGGGACCGACTTCCTGATTTCACTCCAAAGACTGACAAGTTTGGTTTGGTTTTCACTGCAGAAGCTCAGAAGGTTGTGCGTAAAGCAAGGATTGGAAGACCTCATGTGTTCATCACCAACCCAGGAGTAAATGATATTGAGGACAAAGCGGAAGAATCTGAGTTCGACAGCTGGATCTACCCGACGACTAACGGTGGACCAAGCAACTGGACTGCTAAAGACTTCACACCTATTACTTTTGTCACTCAGTAATGAACTCCTTTGTTTTGAATTTGTAACGAACAATAATTTGAAACTTTATGGCCCGGTGTCTTACCCGGGGCACCGTGGCTTCGTTTGTGAGGGCTTTTGTGTGTCACTATCATATATCATTAATAAAAGCATTGGACGTTTTTACATTTCAAATCTTGCTCTCCTTTTCTTTCTTTATTATATATTGCAAAACAGCTATATTTACACACACTCACCTATACAGGTCCAATCCACTATGGATCTCACTGGTAACGACTCTGCTACTGCCAGTTATGACTTTGAAAATCCGATCAACTTAGCCGAAGACGAAGGTGAAGATGATTGCGAAGTGCCTGGTGAACTTGCAAGACTGCTACTCCAGGAAGAGAGGGCCATTCAGCCACATGAAGAGCCAGTGGAAACAGTAAATCTGGGTACTGAGACAGACAAAAAGGAAGTCAAGATTGGTGCCAATCTGGAACTCAGTGTGAAACAACGGTTGATTCAGATGTTGCATGACTACGTGGAAATCTTTGCCTGGTCCTATGAAGATATGCCTGGGTTGGATACCGACATTGTGGTTCATCACCTGCCTACCAAGGAAGACTGCCCTCCGGTTAAGCAGAAGGTATGCCGTATGCGTCCAGAGATGTTCGAGAAAATCAAAGCTGAGGTTATGAAACAATTTGATGTCGGGTTTCTAGCAGTGACTTCTTACCCTCAGTGGGTTGCCAATGTGGTTCCAGTGCCGAAGAAAGATGGTAAGGTCCGAATGTGTGTTGATTACAGGGATTTGAACAGGGCAAGCCCCAAGGATGACTTCCCTCTACCGCATATCAACGTTCTGGTTGACAACACTGCTCAGCATAAGGTATTCTCCTTCATGGACGGGTTCTCAGGTTATAATCAGATCAAAATGGCTCCTGAAGACATGGAGAAGACCACCTTTGTTACTCAGTGGGGCACCTTTTGCTACAAGGTCATGCCTTTTGGTTGAAAAATGCTGGGGCAACCTACCAACGTGCCATGGTTGCTCTGTTTCATGACATGATCCACCATGAGATTGAAGTATATGTTGATGATATGATTGCAAGGTCCCAAACTGAGGAGGAACACCTTGACCATCTGCAGAAGCTGTTTGACCGTCTAAAGTTGTACAAGCTGAGGTTGAACCCAAACAACTGCACATTCGGGGTAAGATCTGGAAAATTGCTAGGCTTCATCGTGAGCGACAAAGGTATTCAAGTGGACCCTACCAAAGTGAAGGCCATACAAGAGATGCCAACTCCCAAGACAGAGAAAGAAGTCATAGGCTTTCTAGGACGGCTGAACTACATTGCCCGATTCATCTCGCACCTAACTGCTACCTATGAACCAATCTTCAAGCTACTGAAGAAAGATCAAGTAGTACGTTGGAATGATGAATGTCAGGCCGCTTTCGAAAGAATCAAAGAGTATCTCCAAGAACCACCCATTCTTATGCCACCGGTTGAAGGGAGACCTCTAATCTTATACTTGACAGTACTGGACAACTCAATGGGGTGTGTGCTGGGGCAGCATGACGAGTCTGGCTGAAAAGAGCACGCTATTTATTACCTTAGCAAAAAGTTTACCGACTGTGAGACCCAATACTCACTGCTCGAGAAAACTTGTTGCGCTTTGGTATGGGCTGCTCGCCGACTGAGACAGTATATGTTGACTCACACTACTCTGTTGATTTCAAAAATGGATCTGATCAAGTACATATTCGAAAAGCCCGCCTTGTCCGGAAGAATAGCAAGATGGCAAATGATCTTGACAGAATATGACATCCAGTACACGACTCAGAAAGCAATCAAGGGAAGTGTATTGGCAGACCATTTGGCACACTAGGCAGTGGATGACTACCAATCTATGAACTTTGAATTTCTAGACGAGGACATCATGGTAGTAACTGATTGTGAAGTACCTGGACCGGATGAAGGACCTGAGGAAGGATCCCGATGGTCTATGCACTTTGACGGAGCCTCAAACACTTTGGGAAACGGTATTGGCGCTGTGATCATATCCCCTAAAGGCACTCATACTCCACTTACTGCTCGGCTATGTTTCAACTGCACCAACAACATGGCGGAATATGAGGCATGCATCATGGGTCTTCAAGCTGCAATTGACTTAAGGATCAAGTTTCTGAGTGTCTTCGGAGATTCCGCTCTCGTGATCAATCAGATCAAAGGCGAGTGGGATACGAAACACCCAAATCTTATTCCTTACAAAGAGTATGTGTTGACATTGATCCCCCATTTCGAAGAGATGACCTTTGAGCACTTTCCAAGAGAGGAGAATCAGTTGGCGGACGCGCTGGCTACGATGTCTTCTATGTTAAAAGTCAAATGGGACAACGAGGCTCCTCGGATCATTATCTGGAAATTGGATGAACCTGCACATTGCTGTGATCTTGAGACTGAAGTGGTAACTGAAAAACCTTGGTATCATGAAGTGAAGAGGTACTTGGAAGCTCAAGAATACCCCGAGGGTGCATCTGTTAACGACAAGAAGTTTCTGAGAAGGTTCGCAGCAAAGTTCTTCCTCAGCAACAACATTCTATACAAGCGAAACCATGATTCGACCTTACTGCGTTGTGTGGATAAGACTGAAGCAGAAAAGGTCATGGCAGAGCTGCATGAGGGTACCTTCGGAACACATTCCAGTGGACATACTATGGCAAAGAAAATCCTCCGGGCAGGATATTTCTGGTCCACAATGGAAGCTGACTGTTACCAACATTCTCGGACGTGTCACAAATGCCAGATCTATGCTGATAAGGTGCACGTTCCTCCAATTCCTCTGAATGTTTTGACAGCACCTTGGCCTTTTGCAATGTGGGGCATTGATATGATCGGCGAGATCAGACCTACAGCGTCCAACGGGCATCGCTTCGTCCTGGTAGCAATTGATTACTTCACAAAGTGTGTTGAAGCAGCTTCCTACACTACGGTAACCAAGAACGTCGTGGCACGGTTCATTCGGCACAACCTGATCTGTCGGTACGGCATCCTGGAGAGGATCATTACGGATAATGGTACCAATCTTAACAACAAAATGATCACTGAGCTCTGCGAGCAATTCAAGATACAACACCACAACTCTTCTCCTTACCGGCTAAAGATGAATGGGGCTGTAGAAGCAACTAATAAGAATATCAAGAAGATTGTGCAGAAGATGACAGTGACGTACAAATATTGGCACGAGATGTTACCGTTTGCTCTTCATGGGTACCGTACCTCAGCACGGACGTCAACAGGGGCAACACCCTTTTTCCTTGGTCTATAGCATGGAGGCAGTCTTGCCTATTGAAGTTCAAATACCCTCTCTCCGGATAATGAAGGATGCAGGTTTGAGCGAAGATGACTGGATCCAGACTCGACTTGATCAATTAAACCTAATTGATGAAAAGAGACTCACTGCTATGTGTCATGGTCAAACGTACCAAAAACGGATGATCAGGGCATTTAACAAGAAAGTCAGACGACAAGAGTATCAAGTAGGAGACCTGGTAATCAAGCGCATCATTCTTCCTCAAAGTGATCCCAGGGGCAAATGGACCCCTACGTACGAAGGGCCATTTATGGTTAAACATATCTTCTCAGGAGGAGCTATGATTCTAACCACCATGGATAGTGACGACCTTCCTCACCCCGCCAATGCAGACATAGTAAAAAGATACTACGCATGATCAAAGACCCGCTAGGTTGACACACCTAGGCAAAAATAAGGGCTTCCTGGCGAACCAAAAGGGTTCGGGCAAAAATAAGGGATGAAATGAAAAAAATCTGTACACCCGGCAAGTTGAAAACCTGAAAAGGAGGCTTGGGCAAAAATGGGTATCCCGGTGGACTGAAAACCTGAAAGGGCGGTCCAGGAAAAAGTTAGGGATTAAAGTGTAATGCTATGTCTCATTGGATCACCTTGCATCCAGATTTCGGCATCAACTATCAGGTTCAGACGGTATCGATCAATCAGCTTCATCTTCAACTGAGCAGCAAAGTGATGAGACGCTTGAAGACATAAAGGCGATAGCAGAGTTGGAACCCAGTGGGATTATTGTTTTCACATAGTTGTTTTGCTTTCCTTTGTACAAATTGTATAAAACTCTATTTTGTTCGGCGGCGTTCTCTTACTAGGACGTCAGCCTCTTGTACACAACGCCTATTTACGGGCAAATTCAAAAATCAATACAAATTCACTTTTCCAGACAAATTGCCAATTGTTTTTCCTTTTTCTGTTTTGTCTTGCGAAGAACGTCCAATGTTCATTTTTGATATATGCATTTGACATTAATTGCTGATCATAAATATTTGCATACGAAACAAAGGACTAATTACAGGTGACATCAGAAACAGGGGCAATAATGAGTTGTCCGAGCGATCTAGTTGCTCTGTCCACCAAGGTACCAAGGTAAGTTCGGCTGAAGAATGTAACCAATATACCTTCACTCCCTGCCGAGTAAGTCAAAGTTCAGCAATACTCTCCCAAGCAGAGTTGGTCTCCCGTCAGTCCCGAAGAGGCATAGTATCTCCAGCAAGTCAGCGATTCTCTCCCCAAGCAGCATTAATCCATTGTCAGCCTTAAGGAAGTTGGGTATCCCCAGAAGATCTCAATATTCCCCAGCGAAGTATACAGATGTTCCTAAGCAAGCATCCCCGGCAGTCTTAATATAAGATTGTTCCCCGGCGGAATATACAGACACACCAGTGGAATCAGTCTCCCCAGTACAGTCCAAGAGTTTCCCCAGGAGAGTTGAATCAATCTCCCCAGTAGATGTTGGAAGCTTATCCCCGGTAGATTCTGGAAGCTTCTCCCCAGTAGATTCTGGAAGCTTATCACCTGCAGAATGCATCTCTCCCCGACCATATTTAAAGGTTATTCCCCACCATAGCTTATAACTGGGTTATCCTCAGCTAATTACCACGGAAAGATCGTCCTCGGCGAAGTTCTTCCTACCCCCAGCGGAGTTCATCAATTCCCCAACATAACATATCAACGGTATCCCCAACGGAGTTATCATCAAACCTCAGCGAAGTATCTCTTCCCACAGAGTAATTTCACCGTAGAGTAATCTCTCCAACAAGTCTATTCCCCAACAGAGTCATCTCCTCCTACCGGTTTATTCTTGCAACCATCATCCCCAGCGGAAATGAAGAACTTTATTCTTCAAACATCAGCCCAGGATTCAACTTCCCGGCATTCGTCAAGGATTTATTTTCCTAGACGAAAATACATTCATAAACATCACATTATCATACACCATGACACATGCATATACACATCATAAACACACAATCTCATTTATTCTTGAGAACATCATGACATCATGCATTTCATACATCATGACATTGCATACAACTGATGTTTTGCCTTTTCAGGAAAAAGGTCAATCCAAAGATGATTACTATCAACTGTCGCAATTCCAGATTCGATTCATGTATCTAGCCAGGGCATATCTGTGAGTAACTGATTATAGATTCGATTCCTGTATCCAGCCAGGGCATGTCTGCATGAAGAGTTTAGAGATTCGACTCCTGTATCCAGCCAGGGCATATCTGTAGACGACCAATTCCAGATTCGATTCCTGTATCTAGCCAGGGCATATCTGTGAGTAACTGATTGTAGATTCGATTCTTGTATCCAGCCAGGGCATGTCTGCATGAAGAGTTTAGAGATTCGACTCCTGTATCCAGCCAGGGCATATCTGTAGACGACCAATTCCAAATTCGATTCCTGTATCTAGCCAGGGCATATCTGTGAGTAACTAATTTTAGATTCGATTCATGTATCCAGCCAGGGCATGTCTGCATGAAGAAGTTTAGAGATTCGATTCCTGTATCCAGCCAGGGCATATCTGTAGATGACCAATTCCAGATTCGATTCCTATATCTAGCCAGGGCATATCTGTGAGTAACTGATTGTAGATTCAATTCCTGTATCCAGCCAGGGCATGTCTGCATGAAGAGTTTAGAGATTCGATTCCTGTATCCAGACAGGGCATATCTATAGACGACCAATTCTGGATTCGATTCCTGTATCTAGCCAGGGCATATCTGTGAGTAACTGATTGTAGATTCAATACCTGTATCCAGCCAGGGCATGTCTGCATGAAGAGTTTAGAGATTCGATTCCTGTATCCAGCCAGGGCATATCTGTAGATGACTAATTCCAGATTTGATTCCTGTATCTAGCCAGGGCATATCTGTGAGTAACTGATTGTAGATTCGATACCTGTATCCATCCAGGGCATGTCTGCATGAAGAGTTTAGAGATTCGATACCTGTATCCAGCCAGGGCATATTTGTAGACGACCAATTCCGAATTCAATTCCTGTATCTAGCCAGGGCATATCTGTGAGTAACTGATTGTAGATTCGATACCTGTATCCAGCCAGGGCATGTTTGCATGAAGAGTTTAGATATTCGATTCCTGTATCTAGCCAGGGCATATCTGTAGACGACCAATTCCAGATTCGATTCCTGTATCTAGCCAGGGCATATCTGTGAGCCATTGATTGTGGATTCGATACTTGTATCTAGCCAGGGCATATCTACATGAAGAGATTGACGATCAACACCTGTAACAGGCCAGGAAATTATCTTTCTTTCTTAAGTACTGTGATACGGTGGGAGAACTGACTTGAGTTTTGCGTTTGTATTCGCACTTGTTCGGTTTAGCAAGAGTCGCCACCGACTTTTTATTTTATCCTAAGGAAAGGTTAAAAAAGCACAGGAAAAACCTTTTGAGATGTTTCGTGGGTTCGGGGGGTAGATTATGAAAAGGGAAGGTATTAGCACCCTTTTCATCCATGATTATCCATGGGCTCTTAGTTACTTGGTTTTAGATCACTTGCCTTGATTTTTGATTGCTTGAAATGGTGTGTGTATTTGTGTTTTGAAAATGTTTTGAAATAGACGCCTTTGTTTCGGCAACCATTGTAATGACTCGTGTTTGAGTATATACGAAGGTGTGTATCTTTCGAAAAGATGTTTCAAATGTTTTTTGAAAGTTTATTTTGAAAGTGTTGGTGGTGTGTGGTTTGAAAAGTAGGCAAGTGTTTTTGCAAGTTTGTCAAGTAACTAAGAGTTTTGTCTACCCCTAAATTTACTCAAAGGTTTTTCTCATGTTTTAACTCTTTTTAACAATTTTGTTCCACCATTGTATTTGGTGGACAATCTTGCGTTTAGGATGTTTAACGGGACAGGCGCGGGTCATCGTATGGACCATGAATGCAATGGTGCCAAGTGTCTTTGGCAATTTTGTTTGAAGGGACTATGATCATTTTGATAGGCAACTTTCGAAAGCGTCATCGAGGGACTTATGATCATTTGAATTGTTTTGCCAACGAAACTCGATGTGCAAGCATGGCCTATTTTGGAAGGTAACATGTGGGATTACCCTAGGGATGCAAGTGTGATTGTGTATTGATTTCATGTATTTGTCTTGTATTAGGTTATCTAGCGTTCGATTTTTTTATGTACATACAAACCCTAGGTCTAACCATGGCATATTTGAAAGCGGTAAATTGTGGGAATTTAAAGTCTACGCTATTACAAAATAGTATCCGGGAGTGGGGGTACAAGTATGCAAATGAGGGATGAGACTTATAGGAGAGTAGTATCCAAATAATTACAACCAAATCGAATTGCGCAAATGTAAAATATAATGTATAGCAATGTATAAGAATAGCAAATGTATCAATATATAAAAAGATAAAATGTGTATTGTAAATGCATTTGTGTAAGTGTATGATTATTTACAAGGTGAGGAATGTGTGTTTTAATGTATTATAAAGTATGGTTAATTTAATGAAAAATTAAATATTTGGTTTATTTTAATTTTGTATTCTCGTTATTTTGTTAATATGTACAAACACAATATTTTAAGAAAAGAAAATGCTCAAATTCTATATATTGATGTCTTATATTAAAGAAAAGTATTTCTTATGTATTTACCCATTAATGTATTTTAATTAATCTTTTTATGTACAAAGTTTTAACTAAAAAAGAAATGTTTTTTTTAAGAAAAAGTTAATGTTTTGGTGTATTTTAAATAATGTATTAAGAAATTCTATTTTTTCATGTATTAATGAATATTTTATACAAGGGTTCTAATTAAAGAGAAAAAGTCTTAAGCTTGAGAAAAAAATCAAAGTTTATGTATTTTAATTAGTATTTCTATATACAAGGTTTAGCATTTAAATAAAAAAGTTTTAAAAGAGAAATTTGTTTAACTCCAAATTTTAATCTTTATGTATTATACTAAAAAAGTAATTATGAAAGTTTTTATAAAAAGTTAATATGTTATTTTATTTACAAAATAAATAGTGTTATATAACAAAAATATTTTGTTTGAATAAAAATAGAAAAATGAATAGAAAAAAAGAATCAAAAAGCAAATGGGCCTGTAGGGTGTTCATGCTGGCCCAAACAAAATAGAACAAAAAGAACAAATAAAGAGAAAAGGGGGGGGGGGGGGGGGGGGGGGGGGGGGGGGGGCGCTCAGCTTGCAATGGGCTTAGGCGTCTGAAAGGGCAAGGCCCATAACGTTTTTACACATTTTTTCGTGAGGGTTTCAACATTGTTATTTCATTTTTTGGGAATTTAGGGTTTGGCTGATAATGGCGCCGTCGTCGCTTTGCTTCGTTCGTCTTTCGTTCTCCTTGAATCAAACATCCTTGAACGCGATTCTCCCTTTGCCTAGCCACCAGCGCCATCGTCCGTATCCTCTTCTCCCCACGGATTTCTCGGCGATATGGTACGAAGGTGATGATTTCGCTCTCTTAATGTGTTAGGGTTTTCACTTTTATGTCTTGCATGCTGCGCTTTTGTTTATTGATTCTGATTAAGCATTTGTTTCTGTTTGAGGTATGAAAGGGAAGGGAAGAAAAGATACTACCTTGATAGAGGAGAAGGCGGATTGGGAGGCGTTGAGGCAGCTGAGGCAGGGACTTGGTGATGCTGTACGCTTTGGTGACCACGGTACTCTGTGTCTTTGCCTTTTTTATTGTTGGTTCTATGATGACGTTTGAGAACCTTAGTTTGATCACTTCTTTCCTCTTCTTCTGTTTGCCCTTCTGAGTTGCCTGTGTACCCTGTGATGCTTCTTTATCTTCTTCTCTTTTACTCGCTTCTGTTGCCTCTGAACATGATGTTATTGCTCTGAGATTAATTGATATGTTGTGCTTGAGTTGCCTTGATGATGGTGTTGTTGAGTATGGTTGTATGTTTATGAGTATTATGGCCCTATGATGATTGCACTCTGAGGGCGTGGTTGCTTAGAACTGCTTAGTGTTTGATATGCTGAGACATTTGGGGAATATTGTTGTGGTGGATTTTGTTGGTATGTGTGGTTGCCTCGATGATGAACTCTCTGAGTTCTGAGAGTTTGGCTTATGGTGCTGGTTCAAGGCTTATGGTTTAGGCTTGGAATTTCTACAAAGCTTAAGGCCTTAGTTTGAATTTGTTTGTGAGTTTGACAGTTTTAGAGCTTGAGGGTTTTGAGGGTATGGCTTGTATGTTTGTATCAGTTTGACAGGTTGGGACTTTTGATTTAAGGCTTATGGTCTTTAGAGGCAAAGGCCTATGCAGGTTTGGCTTTTGGTGTTTTGGTTGACATTACAGGTTTTTTAGGCTTTGGGCGTGTATGTTTGAATGCTTAAGGTTTGATGGACTTGGAAGTTTTTTAGGCTTTTTGGCTTCTGAGATATATTATGCAGGTTGTTGGCTTTTTGTATATCTTTTTAGGATCTTTGCTTTCTTGTCTTTTAAGGGCAGGAGGTGTTATATTTTTGTATATTTACTCTTGGTCAAATCTTTGGACAGGTTTGCAAGGCTTGAGGTTTTCACTCTTGGTGATCACTTCTGCTGCACCTGTTCTGCCTCTTTTCTCTATGTATCCTAATATACCCTGCTTATATCTTTTGCTTAGACTCTAGCCTGCTGTACTGTAAGCTGCTTTCCTCTCTCTTTCTCTCTCCAGATTAAATAAAAGCACTTTTATTGCTTTAATTTCGTCTTTTCTGAAAAAACAAATGGCCTAGAAAGATGATGCATTCTGAATGTTGCTTGCATTTGTCCCTTTTCCACTGCGTATTTCCATGTTTCTTGCATACTTTATGTACTTTCTTTTGACAGCTTTTTGAGTTGTTGATATTCTGATATCCTTGGATAATTTTTGACAGCTTTTGGCTTAGTTTGAAAATGTAATTCAGTTTGCCTTTATTTGTACATGCTGTTTGGAAACTTGGTTGACAATTCTTTTGATTTATGCAGTATGCTTAAGAATTTGAATTTGTGCAAAAATCATAACTTTGTGCATTCATGTCTTTTTCTTTTGCAAGCAACTTTCATCCCTCTTTGTGAACCGGGAGAAATCTCGTGATTTGCAGAGAGGGCAAACTGATTTCGGCCAATTGTTTTTAATGATGAATCTTTTTAACTGTCTACCTTTAATTATTTTATCTGCTTTGACTTTTCTTTTTCTCTTGTTTTGCAGATGAAAAATAAATGAGCAATAAGGGAGCATTGGATAGAAGAATGAAGATTAGGAAATTTAGGACATAGTTTATTTCAATTTTAATTATTGTAACCATTATTATTATAAATACTTTATAAATGAATACTGTATTTAAATAACAATTGTAACGAATAATTAAAGATGAATAAAAATTCCTTTTGACCAATTAATTCTTTTTATTTCCTTTCAATTGTTTAACTTAATTATTTGAATTTCCTAAATTAAAATAATTGGAAATAAATCCAATTATTCTGACTTTAGAAAAAGAAATAATTAATAAACGTCTGGCATTCCGAATTAAATATAACAATGCACAGTCAAATCAAACAAACATCCACATGTCTTCTTTTCACTGATTTAATCCAAACAACTGCAAATTAATAATCAGCAGCCTCAGTCCTTATCTTAGAGTAATCTGAACAGCATTGATAGAACTAACTCTTTCTGAGAAATATACGCGCAAAACCCTGATTTTTGACTTAACACTGGAGAAACGCCTGCCTGACGAGAAAAGTCTGTTTGACCGATTCTTGAGCCAGTCTGAAAAATCAGGAAAAGCCCGAAGCTGTGATTTCTGGTGGAAAAATACGAGGGCAAATTTTGGGGTACAACAGTTGCCCCTGTTCAATCTTCTTGAACCTGAAGAGTTAGATTGGCAAGTTTTCCTTTCGTGACTCGAGGTTAAAAAGGAGATTGGACACTAGAGTACCCAAAAAAAAATTTGCACTCGGTGATGTGTTGGTAGAGGGAATGGGCTTGAAGATGCCATTTGGTGATGGGCTTAAAGATGCCATCTGGAATGAGACAGAATCTTGTCGGGAATGGGCTTATAGATGCCATCTGGAAATGTTGAACTGTATGTCATTGGTGAGTGGACGAGTATCAGAAAGGTATCCATGTTTTGGAACATCTTTGAACTGGGGGTCTGAACAAGCAATAGATTGACATCCGTGTTTGGAGAATCCGTAAACTGTTTTCAGAAGTCTTGAAGTTGAATAAGCAATAGAGCAGCATCCGTCGATGGGGAAGCGTCCGTAAACTGTTTTCAAAAGTTGAGAAGAATCTGAACAAGCGGTAGGTTAACATGCGTTACTGGAGAACCCGTAAACTGTTTTCAGAAGTCTTGGATCTGAAGCTTACTAATCTTTATCCTGAAAAAGGGTAAGATATTAGCTGAAACACAAAGTCATGTTGCATGAAATGCATGATGCAATGTATGTTATATCAATGTTTATGATATGAATGTAATGAATATGCATGTATGCTGTTGAGCTGTCCTGCTGAGGATAGATGAATCCTGGACGACTGAGAATAAAAGAATCTTGACTGCTGCCGGGGAAAATAATTCCTTGACTGCTGCTGGGTAGGGCAAGAATCTTTTGATCGTTGAAAATGAGAAGTCCCGGGACCACTGTTGGGGGATCAGGAGTTTGGGTTGTATGCCAATCTACTGGGGAATTCCTGTCTTGAGGAGATCTTCACTGGAGAATATTCGAATATTCTGTGAGGAACCGAGAATGAGTCTTCATTATGCTAATGCTTAACTGTTATCTGGTCGATCTCCAGGCTTTCACAGAGGCTTGTATTGTCATCTGGTCGTAATCCAGGCTTCACAATAGCTTGCTAAGCTGTTATCCGGTCAAATCCGGGCTTCACGGATTGTGTTAAAGATATACCACTATCTGGTCGATTCCATGCTTCATAGTATTCTTGACTGTTGTCTGGTCGTAGTCCAGGCTTCACAGAAATTTGTATCGTCATCTGGTCGTAATTCAGGCTTCACAATAGCTTGCTAAGCTGTTATCCGGTCAAATCCGGGCTTCACGGCTGGTGTTAAAGATATACCACTATCTGGTCGATTCCAGGCTTCGTAGTATTCTTGACTGTTGTCTGGTCGTAGTCCAGGCTTCACAGAAATTTTTATCGTCATCTGGTCGTAATCCAGGCTTCACAATAGCTCTGCTAAGGATTAAACTATTATCTGGTCGAATACTGACTTCATAGCTTGTTCTGAGAGGACATCACTATCTGGTCGTAATCCAGGCTTGATGGTTGTATGGCATTGTTATCCGGTCGTACTCCAGGTTTCACACTATGCTGTAGGGATTAAGATACTATCCGGTCAAATCCGGGCTTTGTAACTTGAATCTTGTGAGAATTTGATCTTTGACGACGGTAGCTTCCAACAGATGATGAAGGAGTTTTTGAACGACCGATCAATCTGAAATGTAATTTCTTCTGGAGAATAAATCCTGGACAAATGTTGGGGAAATAAACCCATAACCAAAGCTGGGGATAGAAGAACCCTGGGGTTACTGAGGATAAGAAATCCTTGTTGTCTGCTAACTACTTGGGGAACAAGATCTTCACTTGTTGAGGGGTCTCAGGATCACTACTGGGGATTGGAACTCCTTGGTGACTTACGGGGTGAGAGAATTTTGATGATCTCTGCTGGGGAGTTCAAGACCTGGTAGACTTATGCTGGAGAGGTATGATTGGGAATCTTCAGTCTGGTGGGAAATATCTCTGTGGGGAGGATGTTCACTGGTCTGGTTCCAATGGGGATTGATAGTTGGAAGTTTTAGCTCCGCTGGGGATAGGATTTTCAGATTTTAGGGCTCCACTGGGGGTCTGAAACTTATCTCTGGGGGGGACTAAGTTCTGGAAGGCTCTCTGGCTGGGGAGATCAGCTTTGAGAAAGCTCTTGTTCTGCTGAGGATCCTGGAGTCTAACTCTGTTTAGGGAATCCTTCCGAAAGGGTATCGAGATATCTATCTGTACCTTTGACCTATCAGTAATCATCTTTTCCTGATTTGTAAGGAAATGACTATGTTCAAATGCATATGCCTCCTTAACAAAACATTGGACGTTTCTCAAGTAAACATAAGTGCAAAAGGAAAAAAGGGGAAGACAGAGCAAATTTGTGTATTTGGAAAAGTATTTGTATTAACTTTCTATGAACATCTTTGTACAAAGGAGACAGGCATCCTAGTAAGAGGATGTCGCCGTAAAAATTGAAAGTTTTATACAAAGGAAAGATGGCTATGTGAAATGACTCCATGGGATTCCATTCTGCTATAGCCTTCACAACTCTGAATATCTGTCCGTTCAATGCTTCTTCTTCCGGTGACTGGATTGATCAGAAGCTTGGAGTTCGTTGATGAAGAGATTATCCTTAAAGTGATCCGACGAGACATAGTCATACGCTTTAATTCCCTAACTTTTGCCTGAACCGCCCTTTCGGGTTTTCGGTTCACCAGGATGCCCATTTTTGCCCAAGCCGCCCTTTCGGGTTTTTGACTTGCCGGGTGTACAATTTTTTTTGTTTTATCCCTAATTTTTGCCTGAACCGCCCTTTCGGGTTTTCGGTTCACCGGGATGCCCATTTTTGCCCAAGCTGCCCTTTCGGGTTTTCGACTTGCCGGGTTATTTTATGCGTAGTATCTTTTGACTATGTCTGCGTTCGCGGGGTGCGGCAAATCATCACCATCCATGGTGGTCAGAATCATTGCACCACCAGAAAATATGCTCTTGATCACAAATAGTCCTTCGTAAGTAGGAGTCCATTTGCCCCTGGGGTCACTTTGTGGTAAGATAATCCGCTTGATCACGAGATCTCCAACTTGATATACTTGACGTCTGACTTTCTTGTTGAAAGCCTTGATCATCCGTTTTTGGTACGTCTGACCATGGCAAACAGCAGCGAGTCGCTTCTCGTCGATCAAATTGAGTTGATCAAGTCGTGTCTGAATCCAATCATCTTCATTCAAACCTGCGTCTTTCATAATCCTTAAGGAAGGAATCTGAACTTCCATGGGCAGGACAGCTTCCATGCCGTATACCAAAGAGAATGGGGTTGCCCCGATTGAAGTACATGTTGTGGTACGGTATCCGTGCAGAGCAAACAGTAACATTTCATGCCAGTCCTTGTAAGTGACTGTCATTTTCTGAATGATCTTCTTAATGTTTTTGTTCGCAACTTCAACAGCACCGTTCATCTTCGGCCGATAGGGAGATGAATTGTGATGATAAATCTTGAACTGTTCGCACAGAGCGGTGATCATAGTATTATTCAGATTGGTTCCGTTGTCTGTGATGATCCTATCGGGAACACCGTACCGGCATATGAGGTTTTGCTTGATGAAGCGGGCAACCACATTTTTTGTAACGGAGGTGAAGGAAGCCGCTTCGACCCATTTGGTGAAATAGTCAATGGCGACCAGGATGAAGCGATGTCCATTGGATGTCGTGGGCTTGATCTCTCCAATCATGTCAATGCCCCACATTGCGAATGGCCAAGGAGCTGTCAGCATGTTGAGAGGAACCGGAGGAATGTGCACCTTATCAGCGTAGATTTGGCATTTATGGCAGGTACGGGAGTGTTGATGGCAATCAACTTCCATGGTTGACCAGTAATAGCCTGCCCTTAAAATCTTCTTAGCCATCGTGTGTCCGCTCAAGTGGGTGTCGAACGTACCGCTGTGTATCTCAGTCATGATCAACTCTGCCTCAGCTTTGTCCACACATCGGAGTAAAACACAATCATGGTTGCGTTTATAGAGGATGTCGTTGCTCAGGAAGAACTTGGCAGCAAACTTCCTTAGGAACTTCTTGTCATTTACTGAAGCTCCTTCGGGATATTCTCTAGTCTGGAGATACCTTTTGACTTCATGAAACCAGGGTTGTTCCACTACTTCTTCGGTATTGATCTCGTGACAATGCGC
This sequence comes from Vicia faba, assembly GCA_948472305.1. Taxonomy (NCBI): domain Eukaryota; kingdom Viridiplantae; phylum Streptophyta; class Magnoliopsida; order Fabales; family Fabaceae; genus Vicia; species Vicia faba. The sequence continues at coordinate 364,696,585 of OX451741.1, forward strand.
AGGTTCATCCATTCGCTCGATGGTTATTTGGGGAGCCTCGTTATCCCAATTGAGTTTAAACATGGAAGACATCGTAGCCAGAGCATCTGCTAGCTGATTCTCTTCTCGTGGGAAATGCTCGAAGGTGATTTGCTCGAAATGAGGCAACAATGTCAAGACATGTTCTTTGTATGGGATGAGATTAGGATGTTTGGTATCCCACTCTCCTTTGATTTGACTGATAACCAAAGCCGAGTCCCCAAATACGATCAAAGATTTGATCCCCAAGTCTATGGCAGCCTTGAGACCAAAAATGCAAGCTTCATATTCAGCCATGTTGTTGGTACAGCTGAAGCAGAGTCGGGTCGTGAAAGGTGTGTGGCAACCTTCCGGGGAAATGAGTACCGCACTGATACCGTTTCCAAGTGCATTTGAAGCACCATCAAAGTACAGGGTCCATCGGGATCCCTTTTCAGGTCCGTCATACGGTCTGTTACCTTCAATGTTGTCCAAATTCATTATGTCCTCGTCTGGGAAGTCAAATCTCATGGATTGATAATCTTCGATAGCTTGATGAGCTAGATGGTCAGCTAGTACACTCCCTTTTATAGCTTTTTGGGTGGTGTACTGGATGTCATACTCAGTTAGGATCATTTGCCATCTAGCGATTCTTCCAGATAACGCAGGCTTTTCGAAGATATACTTGATAGGATCCATTTTGGAAATCAACAGAGTGGTATGAGTCAACATATATTGTCTTAGTCGGCAAGCAGCCCATACCAAAGCGCAGCAAGTTTTCTCGAGCAGTGAGTAGCGAGTCTCACAGTCGGTAAACTTTTTGCTAAGGTAATATATAGCATGCTCTTTTCGACCAGACTCGTCATGCTGGCCCAAAACACACCCCATTGAGTTATCCAAGACGGTCAGATACATGATCAACGGTCTTCCCTCAACGGGTGGCATCAGAATAGGAGGTTCTAGCAAATACTCCTTGATCTTATCAAAAGCAGCTTGGCAATCGTCGTTCCATTCGACTACCTGATCTTTCTTTAATAGTTTGAAGATTGGCTCACAGGTGGAAGTCAGATGAGAGATGAATCTGGAAATATAGTTCAAGCGCCCCAAGAATCCTCTAACCTCCTTTTCAGTACGGGGAGCAGGCATCTCTTGTATTGCTTTCACTTTTGCTGGATCGACCTCAATGCCTTTGTTGCTGACAATAAACCCTAGAAGTTTACTAGACCTAACTCCAAAAGTACACTTACTTGGATTCAGTCTGAGTTTGTATTCTTTCAACCTGGCAAACAGCTTTTCTAGATGTTCAAGGTGTTCCTCCTCCGTTTGTGACCGAGCTATCATATCGTCTACGTAAACTTCGATCTCGTGATGTATCATATCATGAAATAAAGCTACCATGGCGTGTTGATAAGTTTCCCCTGCGTTCTTCAATCCGAACGGCATCACCTTGTAGCAGAAGGTACCCCATTGTGTAACAAAGGTTGTTTTCTCCATGTCCTCGGGGGCCATTTTAATTTGGTTGTAGCCCGAGAAGCCATCCATGAAGGAAAACACTTTGTGCTGAGCTGTGTTGTCAATTAAAATGTCGATATGGGGTAGCGGAAAATCATCTTTAGGGCTAGCCCTATTCAAATCCCGGTAGTCCACACACATTCTGACCTTGCCGTCTTTTTTAGGTACTGGCACGATGTTAGCAACCCATTGTGGATAGGATGTAATAGCCAGGAAGCCAGCGTTGAATTGCTTCATTACTTATGCTTTGATCTTCTCAGACATGTCGGGCCTCATTCGGCGGACTTTTTGTTTGATCGGTGGACAATCTTCTCTTGTAGGGAGACGGTGAACCACGATGTCTGTGTCTAAACCCAACATGTCTTCATAAGACCAGACAAAGATTTCAACGTATTCATTTAAAAGTTGTATCAAGCGTTCCTTGACACTTGGCTCCAGATTGGTACCCACTTGTACTTCCTTCCGGTCTTCCTCTGTCCCTAAGTTGACAGTTTCCAACAACTCTTCGTGAGGCAAGATGGCCCTTTCTTCTTGTTGTAGAAGTCTGGCTAGCTCTCCCGGTACTTCACAATCTTCATCATCTTCATACTCAGCCTGATTGACCAGATCTTCAGAGTTATTGAAGGACATAGCAGAATAGTCACCCATAGAATCCCGAGCGGATGGGTACCTGCATTTGTGAGTGTGGGTGTGTGTAAGGGATATCCATCCTTAAACAAACAAAATGCAAAAAGGAAATAAAATGAACACAGCAGTTTTATCAATGAAAAACGTCCAATGAATCATTAAACATGGCATATGGATATGAAGATAATCAAAACCCTTACAAATGGACCTACATGCCCCGGGCAAGGCATGGGGTGAAAAAGTAGTGTACGGATTGTTCAAGAGTAATTATTACAAACCAACAGGAAATATTTGACAGATAATTACTGATTAATAAAAGTAATGGGGACAAAGTCTTTGGCCTCCCAGTTGCGTAGTCCTCCTTCGATGGTTGGGTAGATCCAATCTTCAATGTTGGCCTCTTCGTCTTCACCCTCCAAAGCGTTGATTCCATAAGGAGAGATCTTGACGGGCGTTCTTTCAACCTTTGAGCGGCGCATAGCTTTCTGTCCCGCAGCAGTGAAACCTAATCCAAACTTGTCTGTTTTATGAGGAATATCAGGCAACTGACCCCATGTTGAGCTCTTCCCTTCCTTCAATGCAGCTTTCGCGTCTTTTAGAGATGCCATCCTGGCCATCTACTTCGGTACCTCGGCTACCACTTTTGCCACTGCCACTTTAGGAGAGACTTCCTCGAAGTGCTGGAATGGTGTCTCAATGAATTCTCCTTCCACCTCTACATACCGAAATGAGTTCAAGTGGCTGATCATATATTCCTCTTCACCGTGCATGGTTATGATTTTTCCTTTGACAGGGTACTTCAACATTTGATGTAAGGAGGAGGTAACCGCCCCAGCATTATGTATCCATGGCCTCCCCAATAAGCAAGAGTATGACGGACGGATGTCCATCACATAGAAAGTTGAGGGGAACACTTCTGTGCCAACCTTAATGGGAATGTCTACCTCTCTGTGTACCATTCTCTTCGACCCGTCAAATGCCCTTACAATAATATTACTTGGCCTTAACTCCAAGCCTTTGCAATCTAAACGGTCGAGAGCCTTCTTGGGCAGCACGTTCAGAGAAGAACCAGTGTCGACCAGAACATGGGCCAGAGTAGTTCCTTGGCATTCTACCGACACATGTAATGCGTCATTGTGTTTTCTTCCTTTTGAGGTCAGGTCAGCATCAGAGAAACCTAAACCGTTGTCTGCTATAAGACTGGCTACACAGTCTTGGAATTGGTCGGCAGAGGTTTCCTGGGGTACATGGGCCGTCTTCAGGAATTTGATCAATGCTTTGGCGTGCGCCTCAGAACAAAGCAGCAATGCTAACATGGAGATCTTCGAGGGGGTTTGCCCCAATTGCTCTACCACCTCATAATCACTCTTTTTAATTATCTTCAGGATCTCCTCCATCTCTTTCTTAGAGGTCTCCGGGATGACCAAAGGTTGAGTCCTCGTCCGAACGAGCTCATCTTGGGTCCCTTTACCTTTATCAGCAGAAGTAGGAGGGGCAACAACGGGAATAACAGTTTCTTCAATCAACGGAGTTTCGGCGGAAAGTCTTATTGGTGCAGGATTAACTCTGGCAGCAGCTGAGGGTCCAAAGGTTGCCTTTGGGGGGGCAATCTCTGGAGAAAATATTCTCCCGCTTCGGGTGATCTTGCTTGTACCAGCAATGTTTCCAATGCTGGCCTCTTCTTCATCAGAGCTTTATTCGGTTACTTCGACTTGTTTAACACCATGGTAGTAGATTTCTCCACCGTAATTCCATGGTATTGACTTGTCAGAACTGTAGGGGACAGGCCCAAGCATAGTTATTTTCAAGGGAACAATCTTTGTAGCTGATGTAATCTTAACAGGCTTTCTGACGGCCTTGGAAAGATTGGCGTGAATGGTAATAATTGAAACATCTTCAGTAGGGGTTGGAATAGCAGGAACCTTCTCAAACAGAATTTGTTGACTGTCCATCAGGCCTTGGATGCCTTTCTTCAGTGATGGGCAGTCAAATGGCAGAGAGTAACAACAGTAGCAGTCTTATTTGCATCCCGGGAAAATACCGGCTCTTAGCAGGTTTAACTTGATGGTTAACAGCGGAGTTATCAGGTCACTGACATCAGAAACATACAAATCTTCCTCGATAGCATGGACATTTCGACCATGCTTCGGCATCGGAGCAGATATCACGTTTGGCTTCTCTGGAGCATCGAACTCCACCTCTTTTGCATCTATCAAGTCTTGAATTTTATTTTTTAGCGCCCAACAATCGTTTGTGTCATGTCCGACGCTATCAGAATGGTAGGCGCATTTAGCATTGGGATGATAGTGTGGTGAAACAGTATTTACAGTCTTCGGTGCTTCCCTAATCTTGGTGAGATTCAAATTCAACAAATGTGGAAGAACCTGCGCAAGTGTCATATTGATGCGGGTGAACTGCCGTGGTGGCCGTTCTTCCCATTGCTGTTTAGGTCTGGATTGGTTATTGCGAGGTTGATCGTTTGATGGATTTTGGATCATCACGGCCCCCACAGTCGACCGACGCTCATTTCTTCCTGCTCCTCTCTGAGAATACACAATAGTCGTTTCCTTCTTCGTCGGAAATGATTTCTTAACAGTTGTAGATGCAGAGGCATCCTTCTGAATCTTCCCATTCTTGATACCGGCTTCTACCCGCTCGCCAGTCAGAATTAATTCGGTAAACCCTGCGGAAGAGCTACCGATCAGGTGGTTAAAGAATGGACCAGACAGGGTCCCCAGGAACATATCAACAAGCTCTCTATCAGAAAGAGGTGGTTGCACTCTTCCGGCCAGATCGCGCCACTTCTGGGCATATTCCTTGAATCCCTCACCTGAGGCCATCCCCATACTCTGTAGCTGAGTACGGGTTGGTGCCAGGTCAGAGTTATACTGATATTGGCGATAAAAAGCAGCTGCCAGATCCTCCCAAGTATGTACCTCTGATCTCTCGAGATTGTAGAACCAATCCAGCTGTGTGCCAGACAGGCTATCCTGAAAGAAATGTACCCAAAGGTTTCTGTCAGATGTGTGAGGTTGGATTCTTCGGACATACGACCTTAGATGCATCTTTGGGCAAGACAGCCCATCATATCTTGCAAAAACTGGCACTTTAAACTTCGGGGGGATCACAATTCCAGCAATTAATCCCAAATCTTCGAAATCTAAGCCTGGAACTCTCTGCAGCTCCATAGCTGCTAACCTGTTCTCCAAACTCTTGTACTTGTCATCGGCCGGCGGGTATTGTTGTTCTGAGTAGTCTTCGTCTTCTTCAGCCTCTTCCTCTTCAACTTCAGATTCAGACGGTACTGCGGCCCCTTTTCCTTTACTGGTTCCCTCTTCAGATGTAGGGGGAAATTCGAGAACCCTTCTGGCTTCACCCTCAAACCTTCTTCCCAGGGTAGCCACCCCGACTCTCTTCTTCTTCTTTTTCACTTGCTCTTTGTTCCCCAGCAGGACTTTTAGATCCTCCTGACCCTTTGCCAAGGTCATTAGAAGTTGCTGAAACTGTGAGTTCTGAGACTGTAGATCTTTGACCATCTGTTCGAGATCCATCTTACTGAAATAAACAGCAGAAAGATAAGGAAACCTGGTGTGGAGACCTGCTTATGCACATGATGAATGATATGTTTATTTATGTAATGCATTTAAGGATTTAGAAATTCACAATTGTTGCAGACAAAAAGAACACACGTCATATTAATAAGAAGAAATTTTGTTAGTACATAAATGCCCCATGGGCCAAATATTACAAAAACTTCTCATGATAAAAAGACGCTGCGCATCCTCTTCGGCGCGATGTAGGTATTGAGGGTCTCTTCCTCATGGAGTCGGCGGGTAAGCTCCAAAACCTTCTTCTCGCTGGCGTAGAAGCTGGCTTCAAAAGTATCCCTTTCTTCCCTGAGTTGGATCCAACTCTTCTGCATCTCCTCCCATGTCGTTGGCATATCAGGATATAAGATGGTGTAGGGAATCTCTCCTTCCTTAACGGGCCCCTTAATCACAGGGAGAACATGAGGGTAAGGCATCATTAGACTCTGGGCTCGGGTTCGGACCCACTTGAGATAAGGCTCAAGGGGGATGGAATTCTTGTGCCCCAGTGTCTTGCTGTCTACCTTGTTAGGCATCCTCCAAGCTCTGATGAACCTTTGACGAAGTCCTTGCGCATCGTTGTCAAAGTCAAAAACTATGTCAGGAATCAGCATGTCGTGAGGGCCCTCCCTCCGTGCATATCCAAATTGTCTCAAAGCCAGACAAGGGTTGTAGGTAATGCCTCCCCTAATACCAAGCAATGGGACATTAGGGAACTCTCCACAACGATCGATGATGATGACACTTTCTCTGGACCGAGAACACCAATGTACATCAGAGTGAGTGAGAGTCATCAACCGTTGTGACCACCTTAGGCCTTGGTCATTCTTCAAAACAGATTGTGGAAGGTGCGAAATAAACCACCTTGCGAGGAGAGGAGTACATCACATGAGAACACCTCTCTTTCTCATTGTTCGTGTGTAAAATGAGTGGAGGATGTCCCCAAGAAACATTGGTATTGGATTCCTGGATAAGAAGATCTTGACGGTGTTGACATCTATAAGCTGGTCAGGATTTGGGAACAAGACCAACCCATAAATGAGGAGTGCCACAATTTCTTCAAAGGATTGTAGGTCCAAGGAATTCCAACACTCTTGTGCCTTCTCAAACAAGAATTTTGCCAAGAAGCCTTTGACACCGCTTCTAGTTTCCCAATGCCCCTTGATGTCGGATGGTTGCAAGTGTAGTGCTTGAGCAACATCTTCAGGCTTTGGTTCCTTTTCCGTACCGTTGAAAGGTAGTTGATTAAGAATAGGAATTCTCAGGAGTTGAGAAAATTCCTCCAAAGTGGGCACCAATTGGTAGTCGGGGAAAGTGAAACAGTGGTGAAGGGGGTCAAAGAACAGGAACAAAACCTTCATCATGTCTTCTTCAATGCTGGTGTTGACTAGGCTGAGCAGTCTACCATGTCTTTCACTGAAGGGAGAGCTTTCGGGAATTCTGGATGTGAGCTCCTTGAGTTGAGGAGGGATTCTCACGAGGTTGACTTGGATAGTTTTCCAGCGAGGAATTTCCATGACCTACAAAACAAGAACAAAGGTGAAGATCCAAACCCTTGAAATGGTTAGCGGATGCATATGATGCTTTATGATGTTTTATGATGCATGCAAAAACACATGTACAAGCAAATCACACAAAACCCTAGTTTCAGGCTTGCATGGGGTTTCATAGGTAAGTACTCTCTTGAGTGTAGTTGGCTTAAAAACCTGTCCTATAAATAGTAACCGGGTTCTAAGGAGCTCAATATCATCGGATTGTTTTCCATGTTCATTGTTTTGGTTTAGCCACTTAACTAGCGACCAAAATATTCCAAGAAAACAACCCTCAATGAGTGTAGTATCGAGTATCTACCAACTTCAGACTGCACCAAAGCCGGTCATCTCATTACCCCTAATAAAAGGCCAAGATGGTCAAGTAAGGTTCTAGGTCATTAGTGCTTAGTGACATCACTCAGCGGCCCCGTACTCTCCTTGATTGAACTCAAGGTTTACCGGTACTCACAAATATGTCGCACTAATATAGCTATTGCTTCAATCGTGTGGGTATACCCCGCAGAGTTTCCACAATGTATTACTATCTATGAATGTTTCCCAAATCCGGGTGTAGGATTTCAAGCCCAAACAAGAGAACCACAAAGGTAAAGCAATCAAAGCAATCAATTAATCATGCAAGAGGGTGATCTAAAACCCTAAGGTAACCCCACTTTTAAGATCTCCCCAGCAGAGTCGCCAGTTCTGTGATACGGTGGGAGAACTGACTTGAGTTTTGCGTTTGTATTCACACTTGTTCGGTTTAGCAAGAGTCGCCACCGACTTTTTATTTTATCCTAAGGAAAGGTTAAAAAAGCACAGGAAAAACCTTTTGAGATGTTTCGTGGGTTCGGGGGGTAGATTATGAAAAGGGAAGGTATTAGCACCCTTTTCATCCATGATTATCCATGGGCTCTTAGTTACTTGGTTTTAGATCACTTACCTTGATTTTTGATTGCTTGAAATGGTGTGTGTATTTGTGTTTTGAAAATGTTTTGAAATAGACGCCTTTGTTTCAACAACCATTGTAATGACTCGTGTTTGAGTATATACGAAGGTGTGTATCTTTTTCGAAAAGATGTTTCAAATGTTTTTTGAAAGTTTGTTTTGAAAGTGTTGGTGGAGTGTGGTTTGAAAAGTAGGCAAGTGTTTTTGCAAGTTTGTCAAGTAACTAAGAGTTTTGTCTACCCCTAAATTTACTCAAAGGTTTTTCTCATGTTTTAACCCTTTTTAACAATTTTGTTCCACCATTGTATTTGGTGGATAATCTTGCGTTTAGGATGTTTAACGGGACAGGCGCGGGTCATCGTATGGACCATGAATGCAATGGTGCCAAGTGTCTTTGGCAATTTTGTTTGAAGGGACTATGATCATTTTGATAGGCAACTTTCGAAAGCGTCATCGAGGGACTTATGATCATTTGAATTGTTTTGCCAAAGAAACTCGACGTGCAAGCATGGCCTATTTTGGAAGGTAACATGTGGGATTACCCTAGGGGTGCAAGTGTGATTGTGTATTGATTTCAGGTATTTTTTTTTGTATTAGGTTATCCAGCGTTCGATTTTTTTATGTACATACAAACCCTAGGTCTAACCATGGCATATTTGAAAGCGGTAAATTGCGGGAATTTAAAGTCTACGCTATTACAAAATAGTATCCGGGAGTGGGGGTACAAGTATGCAAATGAGGGATGAGACTTATAGGAGAGTAGTATCCAAATAATTACAATCAAATCGAATTGCGCAAATGTAAAATATAATGTATAGCAATGTATAAGAATAGCAAATGTATCAATGTATAAAAAGATAAAATGTGTATTGTAAATGCATTTGTGTAAGTGTATGATTATTTACAAGGTGAGGAATGTGTGTTTTAATGTATTATAAAGTATGGTTAATTTAATGAAAAATTAAATATTTGGTTTATTTTAATTTTGTATTCTCGTTATTTTGTTAATATGTACAAACACAATATTTTAATAAAAGAAAATGCTCAAATTCTATATATTGATGTCTTATATTAAAGAAAAGTATTTCTTATGTATTTACCCATTAATGTATTTTAATTAATCTTTTTATGTACAAAGTTTTAACTAAAAAAGAAATGTTTTTTTTAAGAAAAAGTTAATGTTTTGGTGTATTTTAAATAATGTATTAAGAAATTCTATTTTTTCATGTATTAATGAATATTTTATACAAGGGTTCTAATTAAAGAGAAAAAGTCTTAAGCTTGAGAAAAAAAAAATCAAAGTTTATGTATTTTAATTAGTATTTCTATATACAAGGTTTAGCATTTAAATAAAAAAGTTTTAAAAGAGAAATTTGTTTAACTCCAAATTTTAATCTTTATGTATTATACTAAAAAAGTAATTATGAAAGTTTTTATAAAAAGTTAATATGTTATTTTATTTACAAAATAAATAGTGTTATATAACAAAAATATTTAGTTTGAATAAAAATAGAAAAATGAATAGAAAAAAAGAATCAAAAAGCAAATGGGCCTGTAGGGTGTTCATGTTGGCCCAAACAAAATAGAACAAAAAGAACAAATAAAGAGAAAAGGGGGGGGGGGGGGGGGGTGCGCTCAGCTTGCAATGGGCTTAGGCGTCTGAAAGGGCAAGGCCCATAACGTTTTTACACATTTTTTCGTGAGGGTTTCAACATTGTTATTTCATTTTTTGGGAATTTAGGGTTTGGCTGATAACGGCGCCGTCGTCGCTTTGCTTCGTTCGTCTTTCGTTCTCCTTGAATCAAACATCTTTGAACGCGATTCTCCCTTTGCCTAGCCACCAGCGCCATCGTCCGTATCCTCTTCTCCCCACGGATTGCTCGGTGATATGGTACGAAGGTGATGATTTCGCTCTCTTAATGCGTTAGGGTTTTCACTTTTATGTCTTGCATGTTGCGCTTTTGTTTATTGATTCTGATTAAGCATTTGTTTCTGTTTGAGGTATGAAAGGGAAGGGAAGAAAAGATACTACCTTGACGGAGGAGGAGGCGGATTGGGAGGCGCTGAGGCGGCTGAGGCAGGGACTTGGTGATGCTGTGCGCTTTGGTGACCACGGTACTCTGTGTCTTTGCCTTTTTTATTGTTGGTTCTATGATGAAGTTTGAGAACCTTAGTTTGATCACTTCTTTCCTCTTCTCCTGTTTGCCCTTCTGAGTTGCCTGTGTACCCTGTGATGCTTCTTTATCTTCTTCTCTTTTATTCGCTTATGTTGCCTCTGAACATGATGTTATTGCTCTGAGATTAATTAATATGTTGTGCTTGAGTTGCCTTGATGATGGTGTTGTTGAGTATAGTTGTATGTTTATGAGTATTATGGCCCTATGATGATTGCACTCTGAGGGCGTGGTTGCTTAGAACTGCTTAGTGTTTGATATGATGAGACATTTGGGGGATATTGTTGTGGTGGATTTTGTTGGTATGTTTGGTTGCCTCGATGATGAACTCTCTGAGTTCTGAGAGTTTGGCTTATGGTGTTGGTTCAAGGCTTATGGTTTAGGCTTGGAATTTCTGCAAAGCTTAAGGCCTTAGTTTGAATTTGTTTGTGAGTTTGACAGTTTTAGAGCTTGAGGGTTTTGAGGGTATGGCTTGTATGTTTGTATCAGTTTGACAGGTTGGGACTTTTGATTTAAGGCTTATGGTCTTTAGAGGCAAAGGCCTATGCAGGTTTGGCTTTTGGTGTTTTGGTTGACATTACAGGTTTTTTAGGCTTTGGGCGTGTATGTTTGAATGCTTAAGGTTTGATGGACTTGGAAGTTTTTTAGGCTTTTTGGCTTCTGAGATATATTATGCAGGTTGTTGGCTTTTTGTATATCTTTTTAGGATCTTTGCTTTCTTGTCTTTTAAGGGCAGGAGGTGTTATATTTTTGTATATTTACTCTTGGTCAAATCTTTGGACAGGTTTGCAAGGCTTGAGGTTTTCACTCTTGGTGATCACTTCTGCTGCACCTGTTCTGCCTCTTTTCTCTATGTATCCTAATATACCCTGCTTATATCTTTTGCTTAGACTCTAGCCTGCTGTACTGTAAGCTGCTTTCCTCTCTCTTTCTCTCTCCAGATTAAATAAAAGCACTTTTATTGCTTTAATTTCGTCTTTTCTGAAAAAACAAATGGCCTAGAAAGATGATGCATTCTGAATGTTGCTTGCATTTGTCCCTTTTCCACTGCGTATTTCCATGTTTCTTGCATACTTTATGTACTTTCTTTTGACAGCTTTTTGAGTTGTTGATATTCTGATATCCTTGGATAATTTTTGACAGCTTTTGGCTTAGTTTGAAAATGTAATTCAGTTTGCCTTTATTTGTACATGCTGTTTGGAAACTTGGTTGACAATTCTTTTGATTTATGCAGTATGCTTAAGAATTTGAATTTGTGCAAAAATCATAACTTTGTGCATTCATGTCTTTTTCTTTTGCAAGTAACTTTCATCCCTCTTTGTGAACCGGGAGAAATCTCGTGATTTGTAGAGAGGGCAAACTGATTCCAGCCAATTGTTTTTAACGATGAATCTTTTTAACTGTCTACCTTTAATTATTTTATCTGCTTTGACTTTTCTTTTTCTCTTGTTTTGCACATGAAAAATAAATGAGCAACAAGGGAGCATTGGATAGAAGAATGAAGATTAGGAAATTTAGGACATTGTTTATTTCAATTTTAATTATTGTAACCATTATTATTATAAATACTTTGTAAATAAATATTGTATTTAAATAACAATTGTAACGAATAATTAAAGATGAATAAAAATTCATTTTGACCAATTAATTCTTTTTATTTCCTTTCAATTGTTTAACTTAATTATTTGAATTTCCTAAATTAAAACAATTGGAAATAAATCCAATTATTCTGACTTTAGAAAAAGAAATAATTAATAAACGTCCGGCGTTCCGAATTAAACATAACAATACACAATCAAATCAAACAAACATCCACATGTCTTCTTTTCACTGATTTAATCCAAACAACTGCAAATTAACAATCAGCAGCCTCAGTCCTTATCTTAGAGTAATCTGAACAGCATTGATAGAACTAACTCTTTCTGAGAAATATACGCGCAAAACCCTGATTTTTGACTTAACACTGGAGAAACGCCTGCCTGATCAAACTTTGAGCCAATTCAACCAAACCCTAAGCAATTTGTTTGAACCGTCTTAAAATCAATGAAAACCCTAAATTTTGTCTGACAGACGAGAAAAGTCTGTTTGACCGATTCTTGAGCCAGTCTGAAAAATCAGGAAAAGCCCGAAGCTGTGATTTCTGGTGGAAAAATACGAGGGCAAATTTTGGGGTACAACAAGTACGCAAGTTCTCGCTAAGGAATCTCTTACGCGATCGACATCTCCCGATGGCATCTTTAAGCCCATCTCCACAACTATCCAAATGGCATCTGTAAGCCCATTCCCGACATCACGTTGCTGATACTCTACTATGTGAGTGCAAATTTCTGGGCACTCTAGTGTTCAATCATCTTCCACCTTCGGATCACGAAAGGCACGCAAGCCAATCTACATCCTCAGGTCTAAGAAGATTGAACAGGGGCAACTGTTGTACCCCAAAATTTGCCCTCCCATATTCTTCAAGGTTTATCAAAGATCATATTCAAATGGCTCAAGATTTCTCAAGGGGTTGCACAGTCAAACCATCTTCTAAGCCAGTCAAAATTAGGGTTTTGGTTCCTTCAAGGAAGTTGAGGTTTTCAAGGGCTCAATCAAGTCACATATGCCTATACACATTGTCAAGCATCTACATGTCAAGTTTCAAGACTCACGTCATCAAGTTGCACAGTCAAAAGCCCTAATTGCTTCACAATCAACTGTAGGGATAAAATGGTCATTTTATAGTCAAAAGTCAAATTTTTTGATCAAACATCTTATTTTGAAGCCAAAATCATCATTTGATCAAGTCTTTATCATGATTCCACAAGAATGGCTCAAAAATCATCAAGATGCAAAAGTTTCTATTTTTGGACAGCTAAAAAGTCAACTGTAACTTGACCAAGGCATAACTTTTTCATGGTTCATCAGAAAAATCCCATCCAATGCTCATTTTTAAGGGGGTGACATTTCCTACAACTCATCTTCACATTCCAAGTCCAAGAAATGCTCTCACAAAAAAAGTTATCAATTTCTACATTATAGGTCATTTTCAAAAGTCAACAAAAAGGCATTTTAAGTCAAAGACCATAACTTGAGATTGGTAAATCCAAATGACATGGGACCAAAGGCATTGGTTAGAGGACTTCAAGACCTTTCCAAAATGTCCAAGAACATGTTCATGTGATCAAAATTGAGAAAGATGTGCATTGGAGAAGTTGGGAAATTTTTGAGAAATGGCAAAAGTCAACTATCCTTAAAACTTCAATTTTTGACAAAAGGGCCCACTTTCTTCCACTTGATTCAGCCTTGTCATGCCATACACGTGTCCCATGATTAATTTCAAGATCAAACATTTATTTTTCCATTTTATTTAATTTTTATTGATTTAATTCATTTTAAATCCATAATAATTTAAATAAAATCTAAAAATTTAATGGAATGGCATCTTTTGGTTTGAATGGCTTTCATGTGTCATATTCCAGCTACCAAATTCGTGCTAAGGCTATTTTGTGCATAAAATCATGGTTTTGCTTCAAGTATGGAAAGGTCTTTAATGGTGATCAACAAAAATCTCAAGACATCAATACAATGGATCCCAAGCCTAGCTGCTGACCTAATTTCATTCACATATACATATGCAAGGAGGCCAGACCAAAATAGACGTACAAGCTGCTGCATAAACGGCCAAACCATATTCAAAAAATAAAGCAAAAAGTCAAAACTGTTTTTCATATTGCAGACCCATTCAAAGCCTTAGAGCAATTCAAACACGTTGCTAGCATTCCCAGGAACACATTGCAATCCAAAACAAGCCTCAAAGCTCAAGAACACGTGCTACACAGACCCACGGTTTGTCAAATTTTTTCATAATCACGTACATTGATTCATGCATATTTAACGTTTTTTGTTGAGTGTTTTGTGTTCACAGGGACTGTACGAAACTTTTGGTACAAGATAATTGAGTTGTAGAGCCCTAAATCACAAACCACCATGGATGAATGTTAGGGTTTTCAAGCTCTTGAATTGGGGGTTTCTCATATAGGAAAAATTAGGCTTTGAAAGACCCATGGTTGAAACTGTCTGAATGAGACGAAGACATTGAGACCCTCGCGAACAATTTCTATTTCGTGTGCGCCTATTCGCTATTTTCCCTTGATGCAGGTTGTCGGGGTTAAAAACCCCCGCTAATTGTTTTGTTTTTACAGGAAAAAGGAGGAAGACGAAGTACGTGGAAGCGTGCCACTGGCCCATTCAAATACAAAACGCGCGTTATTTTTTTTCCCAGGGCATGCGTTGATTTACTAATATAATATTCAATTATTATTATTATTTCAATTAAGACAGTTGGCTCAGTGGCTAAAGCGTACAGGCGTTGAACATTGGGACCTGGGTTTGATTCCTAGGTCCCCCCAAAACTCAATATTATTTTTTCTAATGTGTTCCTATGCAGGCTTCCAAACAGCGTCCATCATGCATCTCAAGCGATCAGCCTGCCAAGTGGCCACTAACGCCAATCCAATGGCCCTGAGGTGCTGACCACCATGCTACCCAGTCAATGAACGCTCAGCAAATCCCAGAAGTCAACGCAAGCTTGAGTTAATGGGCCTAAATTTCCAGATTCACCTCCCTAAGGGTCCAACACCCCCTGGGTTCTTATTTTCTTTTCCTTTTTCTCTTTTTATTTTCTTTTCTTTTATAATTTCCCTTTTATTAATTATTAGTTTTATTAATTATTTAACTAACAAATTAACATTTTTCACAATAAAAATTCAAAAAACTAAAAAAATGTAAATATTTCATTTATTACTATTATTATTAATTTCACTCTTTTATTTTGTAAATAAATTCTAAATATCATTAACTTAGTTTAATTAGAATAATTTTAATCTTTTTTTCATAATAAATAAAATCAAGCTTAGATTTAGGTTTTTCTTTTTGACTTTTAAATTTCTTTTATTTTATTTTCATTAAAAACATAAAAATACAAAAACATTTTTTTTAATAAATAATTAATTAATTAGAATTAGGGTTAATATTTAATTAATTGCAAAAAAAGAAGGACAAACTCAATTCCTTTCTCAAAAAAAGGTCAAAACCCTAGGACGTTCCCGATTCAATCTTTCGCGCGTATTTATTTTTTAATTCATTATTTTGTATCTGCTCAGGAAATGTAATAATTAATTAGAACTTTATCGCTTTCTTTTAAATTCTCGCATTTTTATTTTCCAAACGGGTTGTTGTTTTTGGCGATGTATATACCTGCGCCTTGTAATAGCTAGATTTACCTTTCCGCAATTTATTTTCCGCACTCTTAACTGTTAAAAAATGCATGAAAGACTTGTATGAATAATAAAATCAATCTGTAGCTCACAAATGCAGGATCAAAGATAAACATAAACTGAAACAACACACATGCACATGCCACTCCTAGGGTACGCCTCACTGGTTGCCTCGACGTGGTCATCAAGTATAGGGTGTTTTAGAGGTCGCCCTCCTGTCTAAGATCCAGTTGCCTCGAAATGGTTGCCTCGGATAAAAAGGATCTAGGACATTAGGGTTACCACTAAAGCGTCCTACCATTGCTTTGGTGACCACACATGTCCATAATAATCGAATTGACCCGAATAACTCCAACGATGGTGCTACCTACCTCTCAATGGTGGGATAGCACTATCTAAAGGACTCTTACACAGCCTAATTCCTTAGAGTAAGTAGATTTCTCTTAAGTACTTGCTCTTTTCAAAACAAACCAAAATACTTTTCGCACCCACACTTTCAAAAAGTTTTCAAACAAATTTTTCATACACTCTTGAGGACAGATACAAGAGTTACTTAGAAATTTTTCAAACCAAACTTCTTCAAAACCCACACACACTTGAAAAGCAAACAATTTTTGAAAACATAAGAGCAAGTACCTAAGAGCCCGTGGATAACCACAGATAGAAAGGGTGCTAACACCTTCCCTTTCTATAAATCTACCTCCCGAACCGAGAAACATTCTCAAAGAAGGAATTTTGTTGTGCTTTTGTCCTTTCCTTGTTGGAGAACATAAAAGACAGTGGCGACTCTTGCTTACCGCGACATTTCGCGAACCAGCTTAAAAAACAGTCAGTTCTATTTCCACCGATCATAGAGCAATAGTTGGTTCATTTGAAGTCCTGATAGGACCTTTGGAGGAGATCCTAAAAGGCTTGTTTGAGATGGTTATAATGGATAGATCTTCACATTTATTAGTCAAACTTTTGGTAAGCGTAGTCTTCTCAAATAGGATCTCGTGGCTATCCATCAGGCGTTGAATGCCTTCCTTTAGTCCTTCGCATCCATTAAGTTGTTTGGTACAGCAAACACAGTCTTTCAAACAGCCAAGGAAAATCCCGGCTTTCAACATATTCTTTTTTATGATGTTCAATGGAGTAGTCAAGTCTTTGACAGAGGAAACAAAAATTGTATCTTCAACAACATTGACACCCTTGCCATGATTTGGCATAGGCGTGGTGATTGCATTCGGAGTTGGAGGAGGATCGAATTCAATAGTCTTGTTATCGATCAAGTCTTGAATTTTATTCTTCAGTGCCCATCATTAGTCAGTCTCATGCCCGGGGCTACTTGAGTGATATGCACATTTAGCATTCAGATTGTACTTTGGTGAAGAGGTGTCTGGATTGGCCGGAGGATCGCGCAATGTCACTAAATTAGCCTTGAGTAAGTGTTGTAAGGCTTGGGATGGTGACATGCCTAACCTCGTGAATTGTCTTCTCGGAGTCTCAAAACATTGATGATTAGCAGATGGTCTTTGAGCAGAAGTTGGATTGGAAATTTGGACAACATTAACATACTGGCGGTCATCCTTCTTGGTATGGGCCCTTGCCCCATATACAACATTGGTTTCTTTCTTTGCGGTAAAAGGTTTCTTTATAGGATTGGAGGTGGAGGCAGATGCCATGGGAATCTTCCCGCTTTTGATGTTGCTTTCAACTCTTTCACCGGTTAAAATTAGCTAAGTGAAATTGGAGGAAGAACAGCCAATCAATAAGTTAAAGAAAGGACCAAATAAAATGCCCATAAACATTTCAATGTGCTCCCTATCAGTCAAAGGTGGTTGAACCCTACTGACAAGGTCTCTCCACTTTTGTGCATATTCTTTGAATCCTTCATTCTTCCCTATTGTCATGTTTTGCAACTGAACTCTTGTCAGTGCCAAGTCGGCACTATACTGGTATTGGTGGTAGAAAGCGGTGGCTAAGTCTTCCCATGTATTGATACAGGAACCATCCAACTGGTAAAACCACTCTAGTTGTGTTCCGGCCAAGCTTTCTTGAAAAAAGTGAACCCAAAGTTTCTTATCAGCGGTGTGCGACTATATCTTGTGCACATAAGATTTCAGGTGAAGTTTTGGACAGGAAACCCCATCGTACTTTGCAAAGACTAGTATTTTGAATTTATGGGGAATGACAACCCCAGATATCAAACCTAAATCATCAAAATCCAAATCGGGGACGACTTGAATCTCAACGGCCTTCAATCTATCTTCTAGCTGTTTATACTTAGCGTCGACAAGAGGATACTGCTCATCAAAATAATCATCATCATCAGATGCTTAATCGTTGATACACCCAACCTAAGTGCTCCTAGCTTCTCCAATCTGATTTTCATCTTCCTCAGATGAGTCTTCCACTACCGGGATCTGACAGACCGACTCTTTGAACCTTCTACCCATGTTGACCAGAGCTTTCCTCTTGGGTTTCTTTTTAGCTGCCAGCAATGCCATCATATCTTGTTTCCCCTTGGCTAAGGCCAATAGAGTTTCTTGGAACTGAGAGTTTTGTGCTTGAAGGTCCTTCACTGTTTTCTATAGATCCATCTTACTGAAATAAACAGCAGAAAGATAAGGAAACCTATTGTGTGAAAACCTGTTATGTTATGATGCATGGAAGATATGTATGTAAATGATTTCAAGGATTTATGAAATTTAAATTTGTATAGGCAAAGAATGAACAAACGTCAAATTTCATTAATTAGTTCGAAATCACTACAACATGCCTCTTGGGCTTACAAAATAAATCTCTAAGATAAAAAGACCAAACGCATCCTCTTCGACGCAAGGTAGGCGTTCACGCTTTTATCTTCATGTAGCTGCTTTGTAAGCTCCAAGACTCTTTTCTCACTAGCATAGAATTGAGCTTCAAAGGTATCTCGTTCTTCCTTCAGCTGAATCCAACCATTTTGCAAGTCTTTAAGAGAAGTATGCATGTCGGGATGGAGGATAGTGTATGAGACATCTCCTTAAAACACAGGTTCCATGATAACTGGTAAGATGGAGGGATAAGGCATCACAAGTTTTTGAGCATGAGGTCGTACCCACCTAAGGTAAGGCTCCATGGGAATGGAGTTCTTGTGTCCCAACGTATTACTATCCACTCAATGAATATCTAAATGTCTGAGCGTCATCAACCTATGGGACCACCTCAAACCTTGCTCGTTCTTCAATACAGACCGGGGAGATGCTAAATAAACCATCTATCCAAGATAGGAGTGCAACACATGAGGATCCATCTCTTCCGCATAGTGCGAGAGTTAAAAGAATGTAGGATATCTCCCAATAAAGTAGGCACCAGATTGCGAGACATGAAGATTTTGACAGCGTTTACATCTATAAGTTGGTCAGGGTTTGGAAACAAAACCATCCCATAGATAAGAAGGGCCAAGATTTCTTCAAAAGCTTGTAAATCCAAAGAGTTCCAATAGTCTCGAGCTTTCTCAAACAAGAACTTGGCAAAGAACCCTTTGACGCCACTCCTTGTTTCCCAATTAGTCATGACATCATATTATTGCAAGTGTAGTGCTCAGGCGATCTTTTCAGGTTTTGGATCTCTTTCCGTACCGTTGAAGGGTAGTTGATTGAGAATTGGAATCCTCAAGAGTTGGGATAATTCTTACATAGTAGGTACAAGTTGTTAATCAGGAAAAGTGAAGCAATAGTGTAGAGGATCAAAGAACTGGAAAAGCACCTTCATCATATTTTCATCAGTGCTAGAGGTAACCAAGTTTAGGAGGCGAACATGTCGTTTGGTGAATGAAGAGTGTTGTACCCCAAAATTTGCCCTCTCATTTTACTCAGCACATGCCCATTGAGATCCTCAATTTGCTCAAGGTTGCCCAAGAGTTGACCAGACAAACTCTCTCCTAAGGCAATGTGTCTCAAATTAGGGTTTCCATTTTCATCAGGATGTGTGTACTCCAAAGGCCTCAAATGCTTTCCATAGTCATAATATGCTCTCAAGGTCATCCATGTCAAATCTCATACCTTGCACAAGAAGTTTGCTCAGTCAACTGCTCAAATGCTTGAGAATTGACTGTATTAGGTCAAAAGTCAATTATGGCCCACACACAGTCAAACCTCAAAAGTTTTTGGTCAACATCCACATTTTGAAGTGAATTTCATCATTTGATCAAGGGTTGATCATGATACCTCAAGGAATTCTCCTAATTCATTAAAACTCAAAAGTTGTTAAATTAGGGTTTCTCAGGAAAAGTTAACCAAACTTTGACCAAGCATAACTTCCTCATACTTTATCAGAAATTTTCCATCCAAGGATCATTTTGAAGAGGATGCAATTCCCTACAATTCATCTTCATCCCTCAAGTTCAAAATATGCACTCATCAAAAGATATGAATTTCCACATTATAATCAGAGTAAGCCCGATATACCCAAGAGGCAGTTTACCAAACTCAACATGCCGATGTCTCAAGCTTTACAACACATGTTGAGGATGAATATGGTTACGTTGATAGGGCTCCATCTGAATCCCAAGACTTCTTCACCTAACTACAATCCTGATGCAAGGTGTGCATATCACTCCAATAGTCTGGGGCATGATACTGATGATTGTTGTATGTTGAAATATAAAATTCAAAACTTGATTGATGAAAGAGTGCTGGTGTTTACACAAGATGGTCAGGCTGAGTTCTTCTGCCATCCTTCAAAGGCATGTCATATGAAGTGACAAGATCATACGAAGAGGCCTTTGTTCATTAGAATTTTCAATTTGTAATTTTCTTTTGATTTGTTCGAACATTTATTCATATCAAACCTTGTTATTTCATCAATGCATCGCGATTGTTTGTCTTGAATCAATTCATTCATATTCACTATTTTAAAACAACGTTCTTACTTCCTTTTTGTGATATTCGACTCTCGATTAGAAATCTGTAAGCCTTTAGAGGGAGGATGATGAAAATGATACCATAATCTCTACAGTATGCTTTTGAACAGACCCCACTGACGATGTACAGGCGTTTGTTTCAAATCCTAAATAGTTGAGTTATAAGGAAGATAATCCCTAGTCAATCCCTTTGAGCCAAAGAAGTAGGAGTTTTTCTTTTCACACTAATTAAAACCCTTAATCATAACTTGGGGAAGGGTAGTTTCTCAGTTAATTCAGATGTGCATTCAGTCGCAATATTCTACTTCATACATAATGAATGACATCGAAGACGTCCTTCCAAAACAAAAGACGGTGATGGTTCCGTATAATCCTCAATATAGGCAGTCATTATCTCTCGAAATAAAAGCCCATTAAGTAAAAACCTATGAAGGAGACTTAAGAGAAAAATTGGGGCATCCCGCTGACTGTAATCACAAAAGAAACAGTTCAGGCAAAAGAAGGGATAATGAAAACCAAAAAAAAGAGGTTACTACAAATCCTCGACAAAAAGAAGATTACAAAAATGACTGCCTTTTCAAAACAAATCATCACCAAGTATCAGAGCAAAGATTCCAGACTCAATCGGGATCTAAACGCGCAATTAACTGAGCATAGGACTTAAGAACATCATAAAGAGAGGGTTGGGTACAAATAAAATTTGAGCCTTTATCCTTTGTTTCTTGAACCGTGAACCAGGCCACGTTATAACCCTTAAAAGTCCTAGCTGAAGCATGGGTTAGTTTGAGAGCATATTGTTACAAAGGTATCCTGACTTCTGTAGGCTATGTTACGAATCTTGAGTTGATATCACATTCTTGCAAATTTCGTTTTACTACACAAAACACATTTTCAAAAAAAAAATTCAAAGACAGACATGAATTTTGCATTCTTTAAACGACATTGTTTGCATATGACTAATTGTTTGACAGCTGAGAAATCCGCACAATGGATATTCAATGAACATACATCCTCTCAATGGACATAATCACCTCGGCGGGAAAGACACTTCCAATAACAGGTCTTTCAGAAGCAAGGGGCATGACATGATGTCTAAACACACCTGGGGCAGTCTCTCCAAAAGTGCAAAATAACCAGGGGCAGATCTCCATCTGAATCGCTTGGGGTATTACGCACGCATTCTAGCAACGAATCATGTGCCATCAAGAACACATTTTTGACAATACATAACACAACACTATGGATAGTAACAACTCTCTACATCCTGAAAGCATGGATATAGTCGGAAAATACTACGCATGAAAAAAATACCTGCTAGGTTGACACACCTAGGCAAAAATAAGGGAATCCCGACGAACCAAAAGGGTTCGGGCAAAAGTTAGGGATATACAAAAAAAAATTGTACACCCGACAAGTCGAAAACCTGAAAAGGCGGCTTGGGCAAAAAAGGGTATCCCGGTGGACTGAAAACTCGAAAGGGCGGTCCAGGCAAAAGTTAGGGATTTAAAACGTACGACTATGTTCTGTCACCTGTCTATTAGTGGAAGACTTATACCTTGATCGGCATTCATCAAGAGCCCCAGAATCGAGAAATGGTTCAGATACGATCCAGATACAGATGTTATTCTGCTACTTATTCAAGATTTTCATACATCTAGAAACAGTTCAGATACGATCCAGATATGGATGTCATTCTGCTACTTATTCAAGATTTTCATACATCGAGAAACAGTTCAGATACGATCCAGATACAAATGTCATTCTGCTACTTATTCAAGATTTTCATACATCAAGAAACGGTTCAGATACTATCCAGATACGGATGTCATTCTGCTACTTATTCAAGATTTTCACACATCGAGAAACGGTTCAGATACGATCCATATACGAATGTCATTCTTCTACTTATTCAAGATTTTCATACATTGAGAAACAGTTCAGGTACGATCCAGAGACATATGTTATCCTGGTACTTATTCCAGATTTCTTTTCTAGAAATAGTTCAGGTACGATCCAGAGATGGATGTCATCCTGATACTTACTCCAGGTTCTCCTCTAAATACAGTTCAGATACGGTCCAGAGACGGATGTCATTCTAACACTCATTCGACACATGTTTCAAGTACAGTTCAGATACGATCCAGAGACAGATGTCATTCTGACACTCATTCGACACATGTTTCAAGTACAGTTCAGATACGATCCAGAGACGGATGCCATTCTGACACTCATTAAACACATATTTCAAGTACAGTTCAGATACAATCCAGAGATAGATGTCATCCTAACACTCATTAAATACATGTTCAAGTACAATCACGACATAGATCCATCCATAAAATCTCTGCATGTACTTTTTCCATCATGGTACAAGGGGCAGAGACAGTTGGAAGCGAAGTCACTATCATATACAAGCCAGTGATACCTATATTCCCCACAGAGCCGAGACAACCAAGGTCCGACCTCCATATCCCAAAGCAGGAATTCCTTCCCCAGCAGGTTCCTTCAGAAAGCTGATATCTGCATTCCCCAGCCGAGTTTTATAACCATGAGCAGTTTATAAAGCCATCTCCCGAGCAGATTTTATTTCTGACAGGAAAAGCTCAATCTCCAACAGAGCGCTTCTCTCCAGCAATGGAAGTTCATCCCCAGCTGAGTTTATTTCTCCAAATCAGTAGATCTTCCAACAAAGTATCTCTCTTCCTCGTAGAGCCAGTCCCCCGCAGGATTATTCTCAGATAGAGTCTCCCCCGACAGAATATTCTCAAGCAGAATGGATGTAAATCTCCAGCTAATCATCTTCGGTCACTATCCCCAGCAGAAACGAATAACTCAACTCCTTATACTCTCCAGCAGCAGTCCAAGATTTATTTTCCCCAACTAGAGAATATCACAATAGCATTGCATATCCATACATCATGGAATGTGCATACATATTATACAGCACAATCTCATTTATTTTGAGAACATCATTACTCAATACATTTCATACATCATGACATTACATACGACTAACTCTTTACCTTTCAGGAAAAGATGCAATCAAGTTCTCATAAGTTCTCTCTAGTTCAATCAAACTGACACCAAGGTTTCTATTCCAGTTGAAGATATTCCAACACTTTTCAAGATTTTCTCTGGTTCGGTCAAACAGACACTAAGGTTTCTATTCTAGTTGCAGATGTTCTAAGACTTTTATCGGGGTCAACCGAATTGCCACTAAGATTCTCCTGATTTCTATGCCAGTCAAAGTTAATCTGAGACTTCTCTTGGGTTCAGTCAAATCGATACTAAGATTTATCTCCCAGTTGAAGACAACTCAAGACCTTTCCCTGGTTAAGTCAAATCGATACTAAGATTTCTATTCCAATTCAAAAGCTATGAAGCCCGGAAACTGACCGAATAATAGTCAACCAACAATACATCATACTGTGAATCTTGGGACACGACCGGATAACAGTACAAAATACTACGAAGCCTGGAATCGACCAAATAGTGGTATATCTCAAATTCAAGCTATGGAGCCTATAAATCGACCAGATAATATCTTAATTTCCCCAAATTACTGAAGCCTGGAGCACGACCAGATAACGGTATGAGACGCTGTGAAGTCTGGAGCACGACCAGATAACGGCAAAAGACACTGAAATCTAGAGCACGACCAAATAAGAGTATGAGGTACTGCAAAGCTTGGAATTTAACCACATAGCAGTTTACTTGGCCAATTACTATTGAAGCCTAGAAACAACCGGATGTTAGTATGCCTTAAATTCAAGTTGAAACCCGGATGCGACCGGATAACCACTTAATTCCTTCTGAAGCCTGGAGCACGACCATATAAGAATTGAGATTGCAAAGCCTAGAGCACGACCAAATAGCAAGTTTAATCTCATCTCCCTAGTAAGTCACTGTAAAACCTGGAGCACGGCCATATAGTAGTTGATCTTATTATCCTCAGCAAATCACTGTAAAGCCTATAGCAAGACCAGATAGCAGTTCACTTTCACCTCATCGACTAAGAGACGATTCCCCAGTAGAGTAACGGACAACTGAAGCTCCTAAAATTCTATTTCTCCCAATACAGAGACCAACATTCCTTAGAAGATTCCTCCTCAACAACAGGAACAGGAACTCCCACCAAGGAATATCTTGGGAAATCAACATCCTCTAGATGGCATCTTTAAGCCCATCTACGACGATTCTCCGTCATATCTTCCGGATGGCATCTTTAAGCCCATCCCCGACAACTCTTCATCGCTTTCCAAATGGCATCTGTAAGCCCATTCCCTATACCACCGATTGACACTCACTTCATATGAGTGTAAATTTCTGGGCACTCTAGTGTTCAATCATCTTCCACCTTCAGATCATGAAAGGCAGACAAGCCAATCTACATCCTCAGATTTAAGAAGATTGAACAGGGGCAGCTTTTGTACCCCAAAATTTTCCCTCTCATTTTACTCAGCACATGCCCATTGAGATCCTCAATTTGCTCAAGGTTGCCCAAGAGTTGACCAGACAAACTCTCTCCTAAGGCAATGTGTCTCAAATTAGGGTTTCCATTTTCATCAGGATGTGTGTACTCCAAAGGCCTAAAATTATTTTCATAGTCCTAATATGATCTCAAGGTCATCTATGTCAAATCTCATACCTTGCACAAGAAGTTTGCTCAGTCAACTGCTCAAATGCTTGAGAATCGATTGTATTAGGTCAAAAGTCAATTGTGGCCCACACACAGTCAAACCTCAAAGTATTTTGGTCAACATCAACATTTTGAAGTTACTTTCATCATTTTATCAAGGGTTGATCATGATACCTCAAGGAATGCTCCTAATTCATCAAAACTCAAAAGTTGCTAAATTAGGATTTCTCAGGAAAAGTCAACCAAACTTTGACCAAGCATAACTTCCTCATACTTAATCAGAAATTTTCCATCCAAGGCTCATTTTGAAGAGAATGAAATTCCATACAATTCATCTTCATCCCTAAAGTTCAAAATATGCACTCATCAAAAGATATGAATTTCCATATTACAGGTCCTTTTGAAAAGTCAACAAAAACAATTTTTGGGTCAAAGCTTCTTACATGAACATGGAAGACCCAATTGAGATGAGACAAAAATGGTTGTTTATGGGACATCCTAAGATTTCTAAAAAGTCTAAGAATACATCTCTAGGGTTAAAATTGGAAGAGATATGCCTTGTCAAAGTTGACCATTTTTGCAAAATTGCCAAAAGTCAAATGTGCTCAAAAATATACTTTTTGTTAAATGGGCCTAACTTTTTATGCTTGCACCTCAATCATAACATGGTCCACGACCCAAATATTCACCCACACATTATTTGCTTCATTTTCCATTTTATTTTGATTTTTTATTAATTAAAAATTGAATTAAATCAAATAAATAACAACTACTAGCGAAGATTTGTTTTGATCTGATTTTTGGACAGGATCACAAGCTAATTATGTTGACATATCAGGATCAAATTGAATCAAGGTGGATTGGCATAAGAATGGCATGATTAGGCCTAATTTGGAAACAAATCATACAGGGAAGGAATGAGATCAAATCTTCAAAATTTTCAAAGATACATGTAGTTTTTATAACCCTAATTCATTTAGGGATATATATTGAGTAAGACCAAGTGCAGAAGAGAGGCTAGTAGTCGTGGAAAACAGAGGACAAAAACTCAAGAATTTGCAAGAAAGTGAGAGATCATTCTTGGACTTAGAGGTTGATTCATGCCATTCTAAGACCACCAATAGATTCCTGGACCTTCCCAGAAGCTAACACAATCAGTAGCAAGCACTCTCGCGCCCAGAATCACTCCCTATAGCTCATACGGTTTGCCCTCTTTTTCAAAATCGATTACAGTAATTATTGCATCATTAACACATTTGAATGTTATATTTGTGATTGTTGATGTGTTTGCAACATGACTGAATGGTTTAATTGAATTTTTTATGCTTACATACGTGATTGCCATTACTAGGGTTTCTGAGTTCGTTTTAGGGCTTCTCCATACAGGTTAAATTTGCCAACGAAAAGGATACTATGATGTTAGTGGGTTCAAGACAAATTGAACCATGTAATTAGAATGTATTTATCATGCGTTTTGATGATTTTTGAAGTTTGCAGGGCTATGGCTACAAACATTTGTCCGTAGGTAAAAGTGCAGGGATCTAATACGATGGATGAGGAGGAAGACGATAACGTGTCTAGCCACCACTGGCTGATTTGAATTTCCGCGCGTGTTTTGATGAAAATACTTGATTTCATATATTATATTTTATTGTCATTATATTAACAAATAGGAACGATAGCCCAGATGGCTAGGCGTGTTGGTGTTAAGCGTGAGGACCTGGGTTCGATCCCAGGTCCCAGTATTTTCTTTGTTTCAAATTTTCTTTACAGATCATGTGTTGCTCTCATCCAGACGCCTACCATGCACTACCATCATCCATCCAATGGATGCACCTCTGTCCAGATCCAACGCCTACCATTGAAGGACCAGGGTGCACCATCAAAAGAGCATCACATGGGATTCAGTGCAGGGATTGGGCTGGCCAGTTATTGGGCCCATCAAATTTAGAATTGCACACCCCTATTGTTATTTTCTCTAAGCCCAAATTAATTCTTTTTTTATTTCTTTTATTTGTTTTATTCTTTTAATTATTTTTTTTACAAAATTAATCATTTTTTTATTAATCATAAAATCAGAAAATCACAAAAAATATAGAATTAGGTTTTTATTTATTTAAATTAATTTTGTTGAAAAATAAATTAGATTAATTAGATTCATTTGATTGCTTTTTTTTTAGTTAAAATTAATTAGACAAATTAGGTTTAATTTGTAATTAAATTATTTTCTCAAATAAAAAATACAAAAAAATATTTTAATTAATTAGATTTTTAAGAATTTTTGACTTATTCCCATCTTAATTTTCCGCGCGTTTATTTCCTTTCGTACCATTTTTTTAATTAATGTAATTGTTGATGGTTTGTAATAGTTTCAAATTAGGATTTTATTTATTGCTCTTATTTCCCCAGTTTTGGTTATGTAATCCCCATCCCCCGAGGCCCTGTAATAGTTAGGATTTCTATTTCTGCACTTTAAATTCCTCCAATTTTTAACTGTCTAGATGCATGGCTAATAGGATTGTATGGAAAGAATACTTGAAAATTAATATGGTAGATAACCCTAATTGTGCAAAGACTAAATTAACTGAAACATAAACACATGCACATGTTCACTCCTAGGGTTTGCCTCACTTCGGTTGCCTTCGGTAAACAGTCACTAAGCATAGGGAATTTTAGTGGTTGCCCTCCAGTCTAAAAGATAAAAAATGACCCATTCGAATGTTGCCTCGGAAAGATCTTTAGGACTTTAGGGTAATTACTAAGGTTTCCTAGTCATTGCTTTAGTGATTGTATTTATCCCTTTCGAACGTCCCTTAAAAACTCCAACAATGGAGCTACCTACTCCTTAATAGTAGGATAGCGCTGTCTAAAGGAAACGAGAATGAATAATCCTTTTTCGAGTAGGTAGAAATCTTAAGTACTTGCTCAAAACAAAATGTTTCACACAAACACTTTTCAAAACAATTTTCAAGAACAACTTCGTCACACTCTTGAGGACTGATACAAGGGTTATCACGAAGTAAAAATTTTCAAAACAAACACACACAAGCAATTTCAAAAATGAGCAAGTACCTAAGAGCCCATGGAAAAATATGGATAGAAAGGGTGCTAACACCTTCCCTTTCTATAATCTACCCCCCGTACTCAAATATTCTCGAAAAAAGGTTTTTTCTGTTCTTTTTCCTTTTTCTTTGTTGGATGAAATAAAAGTCGGTGGCGACTCTTGCTTACCGCGACATTTGCGAATACAAAATGCAAACCAGTATTAACAATCAGTTCTGCCACCATATCACAAAGAGCTCTCAGGGACCCTTGATGCTAACTCTTTGAGTTGAGAAGGAAATCTTACGAGGTTGAATTGGATAGTATTCCTGCGGATAGAAGCCATGTCCTACAAAACAGAACAAAGATAAATCCCAATAATCCTTTAAATGGTTAGTGAGAATGAGTATGGTGTTATGATGTTTATGATGTTATGTACAAATAAACATATACAAATAAGATAAACACGTCCTTATGTTTAGGCTTGCATGGAGTCTTATAGGTAAGTACCCTCTTTAATTTTAGTTGGCTCAAACCTATCCTAGAAATAGTAACCGGGTTCTAAGGGATCTCAATATCACTGATCTTTCTTGTCGGGCATGGTTTCATTTTGGTCAAGTAAAGGTTCTAAAGTCAGTTGGTGCTTCATGACACCACACAGCGGCCCCGTATTCTCCTTGATTATTCAAGGGCTACCGATACTTACAAATGTGTCACACTAACGTAGCTATTTCTTAGACCATGTCAGTATACCCCACACAGTTTCCACAACATATTGCTACTTACCTATAAGGTATCCCAAATCCGGGTAGAGGATTAAAACAAGCCCAAACAAGGAACCAAAATGTAAAGCAAGCAAGTCAAACAATGAAAGCAAGTAAAGGTGATCTAGCCCTAAGGTAACCCCACTTTTAAGCTTTCCCCAGTAGAGTCGCCAGTTCTGTGATACAGTGGGAGAACTGACTTGGGTGTTTTGTGTTTTATCGCAAATGTTGCGGTTAGCAAGAGTCACCATCGACTTTTATTTTATCCAAAAGGAAAGGTGGAAAAGAACATGAAACACCTTTGAGATTATTTCTTGAGTTTGGAAGGTAGATTATGAAAAAGAAAGGTGTTAGCACCCTTTTCATCCATAGTTATCTATGGGCTCTTAGTTGCTTGCTATATCAGTTGCTTTTGTTTGAAAATGTGCTTTGTAGTGTTGACAGTATTTTGAAAAGGCACCTTCGTTTAGGCAAACTTTGTAATAGTTCTCGTTCGTAAGAACGTATACAAAGTGTTGGACTTTTGAAAAAGTTTCATGTTTTGAAAGTTTATTTTTGAAAGTGTTTGATGTTTGTTTTGAAAATGAGCAAGGATGTTTTGTTTTGAAAGTGAGCAAGCAACTAGGAACAATCTACCTACTCAAAAGTCTTTGTTCATTTCTTCCTTTCCTTTGATATTGCTATCTTACCATTGATTTGGTAAGAAGCCTTATCTTTGGATGTAAAAGGACGGGCATGGGTCATCGTATAGTTATGATAGCAATTTTGTGAGATATCTTAGCATTTCTCTTTGAGGGACTAAGATCATTTAAAAGGCAACATTTGTAGCGTCATCGAGGGACTATGATCTTGTATTTTTATTTGTTTTTGCTAAGACACCCCACATGCATAACATGGCCATTTTTGTAAGGCAACAAAGTGGAGTTAACCCTAGGGGTGCAAGTGTGCAAGTGTGTTTGATTGACATGCATTATTTATTTTGAATTATGATTTACTAATCATTGATTTTAGTCTTGCCATACAAACCCTAATTACTAACATTTATATAAAAGCGATAAATTGCGGAAATTAAAATTACTACGCTATTACATCATTAGGGGAGGGGGTATACAAATTCACAAATGGGGATTGCAAGAAAATTAAACCTAATTATCTATTACAACCATATTGAATAATGTACAAGAATTGAAATATAATGTACAAGAAGATAAATGGAAAAGAAATGATTTTTGTTTGGTTTTAATGAAAGGGTTTAGTTTTGACCTAATTAAGAAAAATGATTAATTAAAATTAAACAAATTTAAACTTAACCTAATTAAGAAAAGAAGTTATGTTTTAAGGCATTTTTAGGGTTTTTTATGAAAAGGTTTTAAGTTTAATAAAAATAATATGAAAGTTAATTAATTAACAAAAACTTAAGTTCTAAATTAGTTTTATATAAAAAATAAAAATAATTAAACCTAAATATAATTATTTATTAAGAAAAAGAAATCAAATTTGTTAAGAAAATATTTTTGTCTTTTTGTTTTATAAGAAAATAAAATATAAGTGTGTAAATAATAAATAAAAATGCTTTTAGATTTTTTAATAAAAATAATAATAATAATAATAATAATAATAATAATAATAATAATAATAATAATAATAATAATAATAATAATAATAATAATAATAATAAAGAATAAAGAAAAATAAAATAAGATAAGATATAAAATATAAAAGTCAGGGGGTGAAAAAGAAGTTTAGGAGGTTTATTAGAAAAACAATTTTTTGTTTGAGTTTGGCCCAAATAGGATTTTTTGGTGGTCAAAAAATAAAATAAGGAAATAATGGGCCTGTGTGTGTTAAGCAGGCCGGGGGGTATGGGGAAGCAAAATGGACAGGGCCCATTGAGAGGAGGCCCAAGCGCGCTATTGGTAACAAAAAAGAAAGAAATGTTGAAAATCAGAACAAAAGGCATCACTGGGACTTGAACCCATGACCCTTACTATACACGCGCGCTACCTTTGCCACTAGGGTGTTGTTGGTTGAAGATTTTGATGATATTATTAGAAGCAAAGCAAATTAGACGTTTCGATTGAAATAAAGCAAGATGTCATGTTTCGAAATGGTAGAAGCAGTGCTTTGAATGGGCATATCAAAGTTTGGGGCTTCGAG
This sequence comes from Vicia faba, assembly GCA_948472305.1. Lineage (NCBI taxonomy): Eukaryota > Viridiplantae > Streptophyta > Magnoliopsida > Fabales > Fabaceae > Vicia > Vicia faba. The sequence goes on from OX451741.1 coordinate 364,727,704, forward strand.
TGACAGTTATGAGAATATATTCAAAGAAGCCTCGAAATGATAACAAGGTTGTGTCTAAGAAATGCGTTCGAAGCGAAGAAGTGCCAAAACATTTGAAATTCAAATGCAAGCGGGATGTTCGAAATTTGAAATATATGCGCTGGAGCATTCGAAGACGCGTGGAAGCAGGAGAGAGGCATTGCTCTGCATGTTCTGAACGTGGCAGAATCTTATAGCAAGACCGTTATGGTCGAAGTAGTATAAATAGAAGTCTTAGCATTAGGATTTCGTGTGTCATATCTATTGTACAAAAAACTCAGTAAACATTCAAAATACCACATGGCTAGAGAAATGAATGCACGAGCAATGTACGTATGATAACACCAAGTGTTTATGATTTAATAAAAACTCTTTGCCATTTCCAGTATTTTCCTTTATCTTCATGTCAATACCATTCAAAAGTTTTTGCATTAAAGTGTTTTCATTCGAAGTCTTTTTACTAATGTCTTACATTTAAATGCTTTCTTTTCACTTCAAATGCTTTACATTTCAGAAACCGTTGTACATTTCATGCCTTTATCTTCAAGCTTTTATCATTCGAACACCTTTTTCACTTAAAGTCATTTTACTGTTTTCTTGCATTTAAACGCTTTCTTCATATTTCGAATCTTTTACATTACATGTTTTTATGCTTCGAAGTCGTTTACTTATCTTTTACGCAGTTTTTACATGTCTTTACAATTGAACTTTATTCATGCAATTTAGTTTCGCGCACATTTACTTGAGCACGCCTTTAAATCTTTAATAGAGCAATCGAAGTAAGTTAAACACCTACACAACATTCTAAATACCAACCATGAATACCAGTTCTATCATAAGAATTACCCTAATGACCAATACATCCTAGGATCAATCTAGTCGATCCTGCGAGTTACCAGAGAGATTGAATAACAGTCAGTAAGATTATTCGATAGTTTGGAGGACTAGCGGTTGTTTACCAGAAATCACTGTAAACAAATTGGCACACCCGGTGGGACCAGTCGTTGGCCATTACGGAATTTAGAACAAAATAAAAATTGTTGAGACGTTACCATTGTAAAAATACCCTCTGAGTGATAAGTTTGTTGTTTTATGAACCTTAGAAGTGGTAGAATAACCAATAGCAACCAACCCTTATCCAGAAGAAAACGTTTGAACAAGATGTCTAATTCTGACAATCAACAAGGGGAACAAAATGCCCCACATACAACAGGCACTAATATGTCCGCTTCGATGGGAACATCTAATGTGATCCCTTCGAATGCACAGTCCGTTGCATCCTCTACCAGTAATATAGCCACTAATGGAATAAGTGGCATATCAACTAATAGTTCGATCCTAGGAAATATTGGAACCATTGGTTATCCTGGGGGATTCGTCCCACCATCAGGGACATAAACCCATTTCGCCACCCCACTAACTAGACCACCCGGTTTCGATGGTAATAGAACCAGAAATTCCTCTTATGGAATGCCAACATCTTTTATGGCAGGCTTACACAATTCCACATCGAATTCATCACCACAATTAGGGTCTGGGTCTGGGGCAAATCAGTTTATGACAAATAACCAAGGGTTAGTGGGTTATAGTGCAATGCCCATTTTAACCACAGAAAACCAGTTGGCTTTTAGGCAATTGATGGATGACAGTAACCATAATATGATAGGGGTATTAGCACAAACTATGCAGGAAATATTTGCCCCAATAGTGCAAAATGTGACTGTGACAAACAGAGAAAATGCAGATAACATGAGCCGAATAGCAGATTTCTTTGCTCCCCCATAGAGGCGTAGGCAGAATCAGGCGGGAGTTCGAGCGAACGTACCTATTATAGAACAAGTTGCTAACGACCCAACCTATAGACCAGCCAGAGAGGAGGTTAACTTGGGGGCAAGGGCACAAAGGCTAGAAGCCCCAATGATCCAAGGCCCACAAAGGGAAATTATGGAACTAGGGGCAAGGGTCAAAAGGCTGGAAGTCCCAGAGTTTTGAGAAGAACAACCTAGGGGGGTTGTCATGGTGGGTCGAAATCAAGATGCTGATGCAGTCGTTCATAGAATTCGAAACGATAACATCTTGGCAGAAAATAATTTAACCACCATGATAGAGAGAATCATGGCCCAGAATGGCCTCAACACAGGAATTAGAAGGCCAAAATTATGCCTCCCCTATATTAGATTACATAATGCACACTGATTTACCAAGGGGATATAAAGTCCCTAAGTTTACAAAGTTTGCTGGGGATACCAATGAATCAACAGTCGAACATATAGCCAGGTATCTAACCGAAGCGGGAGATATAGCCAATAATGAAGACCTCAGGATCAAATATTTCCCAAGTTCCCTGACTAAAAACGCCTTCGCATGGTTCACCACTTTGCCTCCTGGGTCCATTGATACTTGGGCTCTTTTGGAGAGATTATTCCATGAACAGTTTTACATGGGACAGTCAAAAATAAGTTTGAAGGAATTAGCCAGTGTCAAGAGAAAGTTCACTGAACCCATAGATGATTATCTGAATAGATTCAGGCTTTTGAAATCCAGATGTTACACAGTAGTGCCTGAACATGAGTTAGTCGAGATGGTCGCTGGCGGCTTGGATTACTCTATTCGAAAGAAACTAGACACTCAATATTTGAGGGATATGGCTCAGTTAGCCGATAGGGTTCGACAGGTCGAAAGGCTAAAGGCCGAAAAGGCCAGAGTCTTTAAAAATAACAAGAAGGAAAGGATCTCTTATGTTGGAACTGAGGAAGCAGAAGATTATCCTGAATTCGAATTCGAAGAGGTCGAAATCGACCTCGCTGAATTAAAACAGGCGCCACCTTACTCCTGCAAATTATTAGTTCCCACAAAAGGGAAAGAAATTGTTGAAAATGAGAAAAGTGACAAATTCCCAAAGAAGGTTTATACCTTCGATGTCACTAAATGTGACGAGATTTTTGATTTACTTGTCAAAGATGGACAACTCATTGTGCCATCAAATGTCAAAATACCTCCTTTAGATCAAAGAAAGAAAAGAGGATTTTGCAAATATCATAGTTTCCTAGGCCACAAAACCTCACAGTGTTTTCTTTTCAGGGACCTAATTCAGAATGCAATTAAAGATGGCAGACTGAAGTTTGCTGATAAAGCAAAAATGAAAGTGGACGAAGACCCTTTGGACGTCACAGACACCAATTACTCTGAGCCTGCATGCATTGGAGAAATTAACATGGTGGAAGCTGACCAAAGTGACGCTCCAGTGGGAGACAAAGGTACTGAAAATGAAGGTTGGGTGATAGTCGAAGTCAATAAGGGGGTCGCTGAAGACGTCCACAAGCAACCAGAGACTTCGATTGAAGCAGCACCTTTAGCTGTTGAAATCCAGGCTACTGAAGGCCAGGAAAACCAAAACCAAGAGTTGACACAGGTCACTGAAGGCCTGAGGCTGGAATTGGAGAAAGTCCAAATCACGAAGCCAACCTCCCCTCAGAAAGAAATATGGGACACTCTAGGGGAACCCAGTGGAAAATTTGACTATTTGGTCAAATATTCTGCCCCAGAGAGTTCAAAGATCCACATTGAAGATATAAAGCCCACAGGATGGGGAGATGATGAAGCTAAGGGGGAGGATGTTGAGGTAAACATGGTGGATATGGAGAGACCTCGCTCTGAGATGGAGGAGGTAGAGAGATACTTAGAAAAAGAGAAGTATAAAATGGAGGATAATCATGCTGGAGATGCTAGTCTCAAGGATTACCTCATGATGTGCCACAAGGGAGATACAGGAATGATACTATGCCCTAGGTGCAGCATCCTCTGCAATCAGAGAATCGCTGCGAACTTCGAAAGGGTACAGAGGGCGCGAACTGGCAACAACTGGCGCCAGGATAACCAGCTATTCAGGTGTTATCCTAAGGCTGGAGAAAGTTTGCTGGAATTTGTGTTTCGCTGCTACAAAGGGGCAACCAGATGCTTGATATGCCCAAGGTGTTCTGCTGTGTATGATCAAAGCATGGCCAGAGCCTTCGAAACAGTCCCCTTCTCCCCTTGCTGGAACCATCAAGAAACTGTTCAGATGGGCCCACGTTTCGATAGCAAATACAAACAACGAAGGCCTGATAGTCCTCATCCCAAGGGTGCTCGAAGAGTGACGTTCAAACTCCTTGCTGAAGTGCCAATAGACAGATGGCTGCAAGTCAGAAATGACAAAGGGAAAGACAAATGGAGAAACACCGAACTCAACACACGCCATGCTATGACATACAGAAGGCAATTCAACACAGCAAAGAGGGAAGAGGTAAGATTAGAGAACTACAAAGGAAGAAACCCCATGTCAAGATCCCAGTGGCGAAGGCAACAGAGGATTCGAAAGGCTGAGAGGGAAGCTGTGGCAAATAAAGGGGCAACTTCAACAAAGAACCAAGGTGAATCTAGCACCAACAAACCCACACCAAAAAATCAAACTGAAGATAAACCCCCAGTTAATAGGAGGCTTTTCTCTGAAGTACAACTAGATGAACCAAAGGAATACAATCCAGGTCCAGAAGAAGACGAAGATATGATAACGGATAACTTCGAATCAGAGGGGGAGTCTTCGTTCAACCTCAATTGCAACGTGGTATCTGTGCTTCCCTGTGAGTTTGGACAGGAAACTGAAATTGATGAATATGAGGAAGAAGATACCATAGACCTGATGAAGCATAGGCCTGTGTGCTACTATGTGATGGACAATGGGGCTGTCGAGGAGCAGAATGCGTTCTTCGAACGTCCAGAACCAGCTATGAAGAACCATCTTAAGCCACTATTTATTCGGGCAAAGGTTGGTGCCCATGGCGTGAATAAGGTTCTAGTGGATGGGGGTGCTGCAGTCAACTTGATACCCCACTTCATGCTGAAAAGGTTAGAAATACGCGAAGGAGACATCAAGCCCCACAATATGGTTCTATCCAATTATGAAGGGAAAGTGGGCAAAACACTGGGGGTGGTTCAATTGGACTTGACAATAGGCTCAAGCTGTAGGCCCACCATGTTCATGGTGATCGAAGCCAAGGCCAACTACAACTTGTTGCTGGGAAGGGAGTGGATCCATGGCGTAGGGGCAGTTCCTTCGTCAATGCACCAGCGATTAGTTCTATGGAGAGAAGATGGGATCGTGGAAAACATCGAAGCAGACCAGAGTTACTTCATGTCAACAGTCAACTTAGTTGACAAGAGGAATTATGACAAACATCTGGCAAAGATTGCTCCTTGTGTCCCAAATGATGAAATCAACGAAACCAGAAACGCCCACTACTATATGACCCTTCGCCATGATGGCCTATACTGGGATAGAAGGATAATCAGTGACGACGAAGGAGTCGAAAGTACTATACAAAGACGGCCAGCAGGCTGGGAATTCGACAGCCTTACTCATGACTGAGTCCTCCTTTTTCGAAAGGATTTCGGCCTATATGGCTGAGAACGAATCAAAGGCGGCCTTAGAGGCTGAAATGAATAAACTGGCTGTAAAGATGAACGAAATAAGTGGGGATGGCTCGAAAGGCTCACCCTTTAAAGAACTTGAGATAGATCAAAGGTTGGACGCCATCTATGATAAAGAACCCTTAGGCTTCGAAAGGGACCCCATAGACTCAGGTGCCAAAATGTTGGCGCAGGATCCACTCGAAGAAGTGAACTTAGGGGATGAAAACACGAAAAGAATAACCTACATAAGTGCAAAACTTAGCCCAGGCCTCAAGCAGGAAGTGATCGAAGTCCTCAAGAAAAACAAAGATTGTTTCGCATGGGATTATGACGAAATGCCTGGTTTAAAGAGGGAGTTAGTCGAACACAGACTTCCAATCAAAGATGGCAAGAAGCCCATCAAGCAAACTCCTAGAAGATTCGCACCAGCGGTTCTCACAAAGATTAAAGCTGAGATCGAAAGGTTGTTGCGTTGCAGATTCATCCGAACCACAAGGTATGTCGAATGGTTAGCAAATATAGTACCTGTTATTAAGAAAAATGGTTCTTTGAGAATCTGCATAGATTTTAGGGATTTAAACACTGCAACCCCTAAGGATGAGTACTCCATGCCTATGGCAGAAATGCTAGTAGACTCTGCTGCAGGATTCGAATACTTGAGTATGTTAGATGGATACTCTGGGTATAATCAGATTTTTATTGCTGAAGAAGATGTTGCCAAGATAGCATTTCGTTGCCCAAAAGCCTTAGGCACCTACGAATGGATGGTGATGCCTTTTGGTTTAAAAAACGCTGGGGCAACTTATCAAAGGGCAATGAATTCGATTTTCCATGATTTCATTGAAACCTTCATGCAGGTGTATATTGATGATATAGTGATCAAATCTATATCTGCAGAAACCCATCTGCATCATTTGAGCCAATCATTCGAACGAATGAGAAAACATGGCTTAAAGATGAATCCCCTTAAATGTGCATTTTTTGTGCAGGCTGGAGATTTCCTTGGTTTTGTGGTTCACAAGAAAGGAATTGAGATCAACCAAAACAAAAATAAAGCCATAATGGAGACGAAAGCACCTACGTCAAAAAGGGAGCTGCAATCTTTGCTAGGAAAGATTAGCTTTCTCAGAAGATTCATTTTGAATCTGAGTGGAAGAACCCAAGCTTTCTCTCCGTTGCTTCGTTTAAAGCAAGGCCAAGCCTTCGAGTGGAATGAAGCCCATCAGGAGGCATTTGACAAGATAAAAAGATACCTCTCTCAGCCTCCCATCTTGTCTCCGCCTTCATGGGGAAAGCCCATGAGATTGTACATATCTGCCTCTGAAGTTAGTATAGGTAGTATGTTAGCACAAGAAGATAGCAATGGCATCGAAAGAACCATATACTATTTAAGTAGAGTATTGAATGATGCAGAGACCAGATATAGAAATTTAGAAAAGCTATGTCTCTGTTTGTACTTCTCTTGTATGAAACTCAAGTATTATATAAAGCATGTTGATGTTTATGTTTCATCTCATTTCGATGTCATTAAACACATGCTTTCGAAACCAATAATGCATAGCAGAGTTGGTAAATGGGCTTTAGCCTTAACAGAATATTCTTTGACTTTCATGCCTTTAAAGGCTATGAAAGGCCAAGTGATTTCTGATTTCATTGTGGACCATTCATTGGTTGAGCAGACTGTCATGAGTTACGTCGAAATGCAACCATGGAAATTATACTTTGATGGTTCGACCCACAGGAATGGAAGTGGTGTTGGAGTCCTTCTAATTTCTCCTGAAGGAATTCCAACAAAATTCAAGTATAAATTAGATGGTCCTCGTTGCTCGAACAACGAAGCTGAGTATGAAGCGCTTATTGTTGGACTTGAAGCTTTGTGGGAATTGGGGGCAACTAGAGTCGAAATTAAAGGAGACTCAGAATTGGTGGTCAAGCAAATAACAAAGGAGTATAAATGCATAAAGGAAAACCTGATGATATACTTCGTCATAGTTAACAGACTACTTAGGAAGTTTGAATATATGGATATTCAACATATACCAAGAATAGAAAACCAAGAAGCAAATGACTTAGCACAGTTGGCTTCAGGTTATAAAGTTTCTGCCAGAAACTTTGAGGATTTAGTTGAATTAAGGGATAGAGTTATGGCTACTAGATTCACACCATCAGATCTAGAGAGTATGAAATTGGGTTATGCTGAGAAACAGGGATTCGAAATATTAGCCATAAACACTTTATCAGATGCAGATTGGCGAAGTCCACTTGTGAGTTATTTAACAAACCCAACTCTGAATGTTGATAGGAAGACAAAATATAGAGCATTGTCATATGTCCTCATGGGAAACGAATTGTTCAAAAAGACCCAAGAAGGCGTATTACTGAAGTGCCTAGGAGAAAGTGAGGCATACTTAGCATTGTCAGAAGTCCACAATGGGGCATGTGGGGCACATCAAGCAGGTCATAAAATGAAATGGTTGTTATTTCGATATGGCATGTATTGGCCCAGCATGTTCAAAGACTGTATAGACTTTGCTAAAGGTTGTGAAGAGTGTCAGAAACATGCAGGGATTCAACATGCCCCTGCAAGTGAGTTACATTCAATCATTAAACCATGTCCATTTAGAGGATGGGCATTGGATTTGATAGGAGAAATAAATCCTGCTTCGTCCAAAGGACAGAAATATATCTTGGTAGGAATAGATTATTTTACCAAGTGGATCGAAGCAATACCATTAATAGTTGTTGATCAAGAGGCTATTATTGAATTTATACAGAAACAAATTATCTATAGGTTCGGATTTCCAGAGAGCATAACCACAGACCAAGGCTCTGTGTTTACTGGTAGAAAGATGCAAGAATTTGCTCAAGAAATGGGGTTTAGATTACTAACATCAATGCCATATTATGCTCAAGCAAATGGCCAGGTCGAAGCAGCTAATAAAGTGATAATAAGTTTAATTAAGAAACATATTGGTAAAAAGCCAAGGAACTGGCACAAAACTTTAGACCAAATACTATGGGCTTGTAGAACATCTCCTAAAGAAACTACTAACACCACGCCTTTCCAACTCACATTTGGTCATGACGCAGTTCTGCCAGTAGAAATTCATCTACAATCAGTTCGAATTCAAAGACAAAACGAAATTCCAGCTGCATTATATTGGGAGATGATGATGAATGAGTTAGTTGAGTTGGACGAAGTTAGATTACATGCATTGGAAATCTTGATGAGACAAAAAGAAAGAGTGGCCAGGACATATAACAAAAGGGTGAAAAGGAAAGCATTCACTATTAATGACTTAGTCTGGAAAGTCATATTACCCATGGACAAGAAAAATAAAACGCTAGGTAAATGGTCACCTCATTGGGAAGGGCCTTTTCGAATACTAAAGGTATTCTCAAACAATGCATATGAAATCGAAGAGCTGATGGATGATAAACGTATCCTAAAGGTTAATGGGAAATATTTAAAGAAATATAAGCCACGCCTGCAGGAGATTCGAATAGTAACAACGTAATCAGAATATCATAAAAATGCCAAAATGGCAATATAGGGTTGCCAAAATGGCGTTGTTCAAATGTTACATACAAAAACCAAATTTTAACCAAATCAACACTAAGACTTAGAAATAGGAATTATTCTTCAATCTGTTGAAGGTACTTCGAAAAGACTCAAGCCTTTGTTGAGCAAAACGTCTTGCTCCCTCTAAGGTAGCCACTTCTCCTTTGAGTTGTTCTGCAGTTTCCATTTCTGCAAGCCCCTTGTTGAGGAGCTCTTCGAATTGGTTACCAGCAGTATTGGTTTCGTAGGCTAATTGTTGTTCTTGAGCCTCTTTAACATTCTGTTGAAGTTCCTGAATTTGCCTTTCCCAGAGAAGGATGGACTCAGCTCGAGCCTCATAATCAGTTTTTGCTTGCTTTAGATGCATGGCTTGATCCTCAGCTTCTTGAGAGAGTTTCGAAGCATGCTCATAAGCAACATCCATTGCAGTTCGTTTTTCTTGAACCTTTCTGGCAGCAAATTCATCTTGGAGGAGGTACCCAGTCACGTTGTCCAGCAAAGATTGAAGATCGAACAAGATAGTGCTAATTGGCAAGGAGCAGGTAGCAAGGTTGACTTTTGTAAGCAACTCCTTCATAGTGTAGCAAGTTGTGCTATCCTGTTTGAGCACTTCGAATAAATCCACATCTAGAATTGTTCTCCTGATCCTGTTAAGAAGTACAATTCTTTCATCTGTGGGCAACTGATGGCTAGTCGAACCTGTGCCAGCCTTAGCAGGTGGAATATCCCTTTGAGCCAGCTTCGCCTTCATGTACCCAATAGGGTCATTTCGTCTCAGGAGAGCAAGATCCTCTTTAGTCATTCAGGACAAAGAAGGTTGAGGGAGTTCCACACGCAGGGGAGTCACGTCCATTTCGACTTCCATGGGTTTAGTGGTCGCATCACCATCCCCTTCATTCGTTTCGTGCTCATTATCTTCTTCATCGTCATCCAAATCCACCACTTTGATATCTTCGTTTTCGCTGCTATTTGCATTTGACTCTGTCCCAGCAGTCGAACCATCGTTGGCATCTCCTTCCTCAGACCCTTCTTCTGCAGATTCTTTGTTTCTTTGATCCGAATCAGCTTTCTCTCCTTCAGCGTGAGTGTCCTTTGGATCCTCTTGAAGGGTTTCAAGAGGGGACTTTTGAAGAGAAGTTCTTTGTAAAGCCTCTGCAGATTCATGAAGCGTCGCTTCATTTGTTTCTTTTAGAGGAGGAGAAGTACTCTGATCATCTTGCTGCTCAGAAGCCCCAGCCGGAACCGCCATATTGGAGGAACCTTTGTTCTGTACAAGATTGCTGGAATCCCCTTGGGGAGAAGAGTTGATCGGAGCAGCAGCTTTTGATGGTGAGGTCGAAGTGGTAAAAGTTGGATTCAAAATATCCTGCAGAGGCAAAAGAATATTAAAAGCATGCACCAAGGTAATGAATAATTATTTTGTCAAAGATTTAAAGTTCAATTTACCTGTGGACTCTCAGAAGAGAGGTTTCTAGCTATGCGTTCCAACATTATGTTGGAGGTCAGAGATGGAATTTTGGATTTAGGTGAGGGAGCAGCATCCCTGGAATCGAGTCCAGAGACACTAGTTGGTACAACACTTTTGGAAATTTCCTTCTTCTGCTTCTTCTTCGAAGCAGCTTGTAAATTCCCTCCAGCCTTGGGGTCTTCCCCAGTGGTGTTTGTTTTTCGCTTCTTTGGGGTGGTGGGCGGAAGTTTGTTGGTCTGAAAAGATTTAAAACAATAAGTTAGATGCAAATCATGAAACATTAGTGTATTCGAAACATCAAGGCTAAGTGATTACCTGTGGAGTTGGAGCACTGGTTATTACTGGTGTTGTTGTTGTTGTTGTTGCAACGATTGTTGTTGGTTCGGACAGATTCACAGTATCAATGGTTTCGACAGAGGCCTGAGAGGCGCTCCCTTCTTTTGACTTTGAAGCAGCAGTCTTTATCCTGATGGCTGAAAATCGAAACAATTAAGGCAAAAGTTAAAAATATAGAAAATGAGAAACGTTTGGGATTTTCCCAAGCATTCGCACCTGTGCCTTGATCAGATTTAATCGACATGGCAGAAAGGTCATAGCGAAGATGTCCTAGGAAATCATGGAGCCAATGTCGAGCCCATGTCACAGTCTCAGATGGCTTTGGTTTCTTTTGAAGATATTTGAACATTTCTTTGCAAGTGAACCACCAAGGGTATGGAGGAAACCAAGCCAGAGCCAGTTCTGAGGTAGGTAATCTAGGAAATTTAGGTGGATGCATTTCGAATGCCAACCTATACCTATCCTCAGGTGACAACCCTGAAGGAAGTTTTAACTTAGAAACTTTTTCTTTGAATTTTTCCTTCAAGGTCTCAGCCGCTTGATGCACAGTGGATTCCAGGTGTGTGGGATCATAAGTAGTTTCGAAATAATTTTGAAAAGCCTTAATCTCTTTGGCATGAGTGAACATACCTTTCTTGGATGGTACCTGCACATCGAATGCATCAGTTAGTTTCTGCTGAATAGTAAGAGTATCGAACATATAAGTCTGATAGAACTTTGTCCACCATTCCAGAAACCCCTTTGCTGTAAGGTGTGTAGGTTCGAAAGTTATTAGTTCAAAATGGGCGAAGCCTTGGTATTGTTCCTGCTGTAGTTTGGCTTCTCTTGCCTTGAAGGTTCGCCCAGAGGTGATGGCATTTTCTGTTTGGAATAGGGGTTCAGGAATTAGTTGGCACAAGCCAAATTGTCTCGAAACGAAGTTGGGTTGATAAGCAAAAAGGAAAATCTGATTCTTAGCAGGAGTAATTCTTGAAGAGATTAGTCTGGGTAGCAAAAAGGCTCTCCATACATCTTGAATTTCTTTGCTTTTGACAGCTTCTGAGAGAGCCATGGTGAACCATGAGGGCCCATGAGCCCTTGAAGCAAAAGGCGCCATGGTCTCTTCGAATTTATGCCTCTTGGAGAAAATCATGATATATTTTGAGAAGAGAACTTTGAAGTCATCCTTATCATCGTTTGGGGTTAGTCTTCGCAGCCTAGTGCCTTCGATGATTCTATCTGCTATTTCAGGGTCTTGTTCAGCAATAGTATTGGCAGTTGATAGTGAAGGTTCGAACATGGCATTTAGCCATAACTGGAGTAACCAAAAAGGGCCAGCTAGCAGGATGTTCTTGGAGGTGTGAGATTTCAGACTCGAAACAGCTGACCTTAGACTTTCGTAAAGATCAACTAATAGCAGTTCGCTTAAACACACCCTCCGATTCTCATGCAAATCTCTAGCTAGAGGAATAAACCTACTGGCTACCTGTAGGGATCTGCTACAAAAGACATACCTTGACAACCATAAGGTAAGGAAAGCAATGTGTTCCACATCCGACACACTGTCTCCTTCAGTGTGATAGTGGCTGATAAACTTTGAAAAGCTAGCTAGCTTGACTTCAAAGTCAATAATACTCGAATGCTCTTCATTGTCAGGAATATAGGTTTCTCCTATTGGTGATAACCCAGTAATGGCTGTTATGTCAAAAAAGGTGGGTGTAATCATTCCACCAGGGAGATGGAAAGTATTGTAAGTACTGTCCCAGAAATATAGGGACGCGAATAACAATGGGTGGCTATAAGTAAAACCTGGTTTCGATAGTTTAATCAAGTTATAAATGCCTAACTCTTCCCATTGCTGGGATTTCTTAGCTTCTACCTTATTAAACCAGTTGTGATAAGCTGTGTCGGAGGTGGGGCAAGATCGAAATGGTTTGAAGTTACTCTTTACATAATCTAGCACAAAAGGGTCCTTAGGGGGAACGATTGGATTTTCCACGGTGGTTGAACCAGAAGACTCTATTGTCTTAGGGGCGTCCATTTTATTAAACAGAGGTTTGAAATTATAACAAACAGGGAAAATTTTTCTGGTGTCTTTTAAGATTTCAAAGACTGTAAGAGGGCCCATTAAAGCTAACCTCTTGCCAGCGGCGTTAGTAGGAATTAGTACCTGGGATGCATAAAGCATTTCTTTCTCTTTTGAGATCATCTGGGGAACAAGAATAGATTGACCTTGGTAGGTGCCAACCTTGCTTTCCATTGTGGTTCCTGTGGTCTTTCCTTTCTTTTTGGAAACCTTTTTTAGTTGAGATGAAGTTGAAGAAGACATTGTTGGAAGAATGTTAGAAGTTTAGGGTTTCGGTGAGAAAAGAGGAAGAAAAGATTCAGAAAGTGGGAAGAAAAGAAAAGACTAAGTTGATGGGTTTTTATAATGTGGAAGTTTAAGCATCCACTGAGTAATATTGTGATACGTGGTAGTCGTGGGTTGGTTTGAAAGGGAGGTGGCGTAAAGTTAATATTGGTAATGGGCGTGATTAAATGATAATCATTGTTTTGTAACTGCACCATGCTGTGAAATGGTTCAAGGCGGTTAAGGAATCTGAAAAGCGTTGTGATTGACGTGACTGGAGTCATATGCAATAAATGTTACGATGATTCGAAGGTCGCATCAAAATCTTGTGTATATGTTTAAAATAAGTGTTTCTCAAAGGAATTGAAATACATATTTTAAAGGGGCATTTTGTTGGTTGAAGATTTTGATGATATTATTAGAAGCAAAGCAAATTGGACGTTTCGATTGAAATAAAGCAAGATGTCATGTTTCGAAATGGTAGAAGCAGTGCTTTGAATGGGCATATCAAAGTTTGGGGCTTCGAGTGACAGTTATGAGAATATATTCAAAGAAGCCTCGAAATGATAATAAGGCTGTGTCTAAGAAATGCGTTCGAAGCGAAGAAGTGCCAAAACATTTGAAATTCAAATGCAAGCGGGATGTTTGAAATTTGAAATATATGCGCTGGAGCATTCGAAGACGCGTGGAAGCAGGAGAGAGGCATTACTCTGCATGTTCTGAACGTGGCAGAATCTTATAGCAAGACCGTTATGGTCGAAGTAGTATAAATAGAAGTCTTAGCATTAGGATTTCGTGTGTCATATCTATTGTACAAAAAACTCAGTAAACATTCAAAATACCACATGGCTAGGGAAACGAATGCACGAGCAATGTACGTATGATAACACCAAGTGTTTATGATTTAATAAAAACTCTTTGCCATTTCCAGTATTTTCCTTTATCTTCATGTCAATACCATTCAAAAGTTTTTGCATTAAAGTGTTTTCATTCGAAGTCTTTTTACTAATGTCTTACATTTAAATGCTTTCTTTTCACTTCAAATGCTTTACATTTCAGAAACCGTTGTACATTTCATGCCTTTATCTTCAAGCTTTTATCATTCGAACACCTTTTTCACTTAAAGTCATTTTACTGTTTTCTTGCATTTAAACGCTTTCTTCATATTTCGAATCTTTTACATTACATGTTTTTATGCTTCGAAGTCGTTTACTTATCTTTTACGCAGTTTTTACATGTCTTTACAATTGAACTTTATTCATGCAATTTAGTTTCGCGCACATTTACTTGAGCACGCCTTTAAATCTTTAATAGAGCAATCGAAGTAAGTTAAACACCTACACAACATTCTAAATACCAACCATGAATACCAGTTCTATCATAAGAATTACCCTAATGACCAATACATCCTAGGATCAATCTAGCCGATCCTGCGAGTTACCAGAGAGATTGAATAACAATCAGTAAGATTATTCGATAGTTTGGAGGACTAGCGGTTGTTTACCAGAAATCACTGTAAACAGGTGGCTGTACATCCGTTAATATAAGTGAAATAATAAATACATAATATAAGTCATGTCCTGGAAATGACTTCATCTTCAACCTCCAATCATGGTTCATGTAACTTGCTCATTTCTCAACAAAAATGAAAGATGCAAACATGAAAGTTGCTCCATTTTTCCATACGAATCCAACCATATAAATATCATAAGATATAAATCAAAGATGAATGAGAATTTCTAAAAGTACCAAATTCTGATCTAAATTTTTTCAGAGATTCAAACCTAAAATTCTCTAAGCTCAATCAATATAAATGAAATTTATGGACATGTACAACTTCAGGACAATGATATCTACATTTTATCTTCACAAATGCAAGCTTAATAATTCCCAAATGAAAAGATAGAAGTTCAGAAAAGATACTTCAAAACTGGAAATCGTGAAATGCAAACGAGCTTGATTCAAGGTGCTGCAATGATCAGGTTAGCTTCCTCAAGTTCCCAGGAAGCTAATGCAATGCTTAACTTGAGCAATGAATGGCTGGAATGGCCTAGAGAAGTCCACTTGCAGAGCTCTGTTTTTGGTTATGGAGAATGATGGAGATGGAGTTACAGTTATGAAACAGGGACAAGGATGGACTATATTTGATGTATAGGAGCTTTGTGATTGATTAGTAAGGAAAACGCACGAGGGAATTGTGAGTTACAAGTTCAAAGTCCGAATGTGCACATGAATGGAGTTTTGATGCAAGTTCTGATTTGAGGGAGCTTGAGAGAGTTTCAGGGTGCTTAAGCTCGTGTGTTAGCTTGCAAATAGGGCCTCTATTTATAAGCAACAAGTTTTGAGACTTGTAGTTGATCAGAATCCAAAAATCAAATGTTTAAGCTCAACATGTGATTTCTTTGAAAAATCAAGTTTCAATACTTTGTACTTGCTATTGTAGAGTGATTATGCTTTAAACAAACTTGCTTCTGACTTAGTAGATGAAGTGTGATCAGAGGAAACAAGTGAGAGGCTCAAGAATTGACTTTGTGCATAAAGCTTGCTTTTCAAGAATGGCAATGTTAGCTTTCTTCCCAAAATGGCAAATGGACTTGGACAATGCTTAAACCACTTGGATTATAACTCAAAAGTTTATGTAATCCATTAATTATGGATAGATACACAAGTTAGAAGACATGAAAAGTAAGATTATGCAACCTAACATTGAGATTGGATTATGTGTTCATCAAGAAATGGCTTGTAATTCAAGTTTGAAACCCTAACTTCTAGCCTTCGATTCTCTCAGATCAAGTATGATCTTAATGAGTTCTTGGCCATTTTGGAAAGCTTGTAACATCCCCTATAACCTTCATGTTGGACATTTTTGAAAAATTCAATTTGGAAGTAGGTGAAAAATTGCCATGAAGTTAGGTCAAAATCCTGCCTAAACTAGGGCAAAATTTCATTAAGTCTTCAAGTTTCATGAGCATGTCTTCGCAAAATCATAACTTGAAATATAAGCATTTATATAAAAAGTTCTGCCCTAAAATGTTTTAGATCTCATTGAGATCTACAACTTTCATGTTGGAAGTTTCTCTTGAATCATCTTGCATTATGGTGTAAATTTGGCACAAAGTTATGAAAAAAACATGAATTTTCAACACTTACAAAAATTCTAAGTCTTGGAAATTTTGACTTTTCAAAATGAAATCTTGACTTTTTTTGATTTCTTGATGAACAAGTTTCATATTTTGACATGTCTTGATGAATTGTAATCTTTGAAACTTGATTTTGATCAAAAAGTCAAAGTTTGACTTTTTAGTGTACAATTGATTTTTTATCAGTTGATTGAAATTCAACTATCAATCAATTGATCTTGAGAAATGTTTTGAGCCATGCCATTAGGTCAAAATGAATTATTTTAATCCTTGAGATCACGTCTTAAACCAACAAGTCATTTGTTAAGTCAAAAATCAGAAATTGAACCATTTTGCCCTTTTGATGTTCTGATCAAATTTCTTGAGGAATGGTGATCCAAACTTGATCAAATGATATATATGAGTTCATAATGTTGATATGGATAAAAAATTATGAAGTTTGACTGTAAATCGACCATATTTGAATTTTCCCCCAATACAATTGATTTTAGGTCATCTGATCAATTGACTGAGCAAAAATGTGATCCAAGACTTGAAACTTGATATGAGCAATCTTGAGGGTCCAAAATGATCCATGAAAGTAATTTGAGGATTTGAAATTTCAATTGTCCTTGTGAAAACTCAAACCCTAATTTAAGTCATCAGTGCTTAAGGAGGTGTCTTGAGCTGATCAAACTTTGTGTAGTCTTGAACCAACGGAGATCTTGTGAGAGATTTCTTGAGAAATGAGAGGGAAAATTTTAGGGTACAACATACATGTTGTTCAACAATTCATTGACACTTTGTATTATGAGGTTGACTCACAACAACTAGAAACTAGGCAATGCTTCTGGTTGCGAAGCTGGCAGTGGTATCAGATGTCTGATTGATTGCCACTTGAGCGGTTGCGACTTCACGAGTTGCGACTGAACGAGTAGCTTTAGATCCAACCATTATTGAAAATTTTAGAAGTCAAGAATATGGAAATTTAGGAAATTAAGGCTGATATGATATTCGACTAGGTTAAACGGTAGCATATCTAATGTTAGATTTTAAGAACACAGATCCGATAAACTAAAAAGGTTTCGAACCAATGGATCGAAGAGAGAAAATGTGATTGCATAAAACGCGTGAATAAAAAATTGACTCTCATAGACCACGCCACTGTTCCGTTGTGGAACCAGATTTGATCAACGAATTGGTGGTTGTGATGGCTAACAATGGATTTGAGCTTCCGATGCAGTAGATGGGGGGATGAACTAAAAGATTAACACTTCAACGCTCAAGTCAGCGTGTGAGATAGAATAATGAATGGAAATTAAATTTGAAATCGTGTATCGAAATTCTTCGCATGTACCGAAATTGAATTTGATTAGCACTACACATCTTTCCCAAACTCTTAGCCCCCCAAAGGTGCAAAGGCAATTGGGGGAATTTCACCCAGATAGGTAGGGTTCTTAACATGTCTCTCTTCATGCTAAAGTCTAGATGCCACTCCTTCAAAATTATGGACATGTTACGAATTGTGTAGGGCCCATTCATCATCACTACATCTCTATCCTTGAACGACTTAAATCTCAATAGAAAGTATCCCTCGTCATGATAATACATTTCACGTAAATTGACGAAATCCTAAAGTATTATCATGTAGTTTTTAACAGTAGTCATACTCAATTCACCTCCTAGGACATACATAATCAGAGTAGTTTCCCAAAATATTACCGCAATTTCCACGTCAGTTTCATCTATTTCGATTTAAATTCCCCCATTAACTACTTTCGGCGCCACAAAATCGATTGCCACCCCATTATCTGGAGTTCGATTTTCTATGATAATGTCCACCTAAAGCTTCTTCGATTTTGTAGATTCTTCCTTGCTGCTAGGTTCTCACTGCTTCGTCGGATATGTAATTAGGGTTTCCTAGCCCGGTTTTTCTTCGGTCAGTTCGTCTTCAACCTCTGATTCCTTAGTTTTCTTAGAGTTGTTCGAATTACTTGCAATGTTTTTCATCCGCCTAGGCTATCCTCCCACTCTGTTTGCGCACGGTGGTTTGACGATGTCAAAGGCACCAATTTTTTCGATCGTCCTCCCACTCGAGCTTCTCATATTTTATTTTCATTTTCTCTTATATTAATTTTTTGAGTAACTAATATTTTTTATTTTATTTTTTCCTATATTATCTTTATCAACCAAATAAAATATAAATAAGAAAGAAATTATGTCCTAATTTATTCATTAAAATATTTATAAAAAAAATTAAACTGAGATTTACAAATCTGCTCCGAATCAAAATGAATTTTTATTCAAATGTTTATAAAATACGAGGATAAAATAGACTTTTTATTAAATTTGTCGGTATTGAAACCACTTGTACGAGAATAGAGAAAATATCTCAGAAAAATATCTGTAAAGAGAATACGCCACCATCTTTTGTGGCCCAATAGTCCTTGATAATCGGGTAAACCTAACTCAATACATTGGGCTCATTCATTCTCAACAGTCATAAGTTTAACCCGGGGTACTAACCCTAGTTAACTCAACCTCTCATTCCTCAGCTATATAACAACCCTTTCGGTGTTCGCTAAATAATATCTCAAGCAATCTTTTCCCTTTATACCATCTAAGTCCCAATTACAGTTTTTCTTCTTCCATGGCTGCCTCAGATGCCGAGTACCGGTGCTTCGTTGGTGGTCTAGCATGGGCCACTGACAACGAAGCCCTAGAGAAAGCTTTCTCTCAATACGGTGACATCCTCGACTCGAAGGTCCGTTTGTTGCAGGCGGATCTGACACGATTTTGATTCGGATTCATCTCGATCCTATTCTGATCTGTGATCTGTTTCTGTTACTGTGTTACTTGATCTATTTTCTACTGTGATTGTGATTCTGTTACTATATCGTTTGATTCTTTTATTGCTCACACCAATAGGTACGTTCATCTTCTTCTTTTAACAAAGGCGAAGATTGATCGGTTACTATTCGGTTCTGGATCTGTTTTTCTCTATGTTTTTCACCAGATCTGATGTTTTTTTGTTGATTTTTCGTCAGATTATTAACGATCGTGAGACTGGAAGGTCAAGAGGTTTTGGATTTGTCACATTCGCTGATGAGAAGTCAATGAAAGATGCGATCGAAGGGATGAACGGTCAGGACATGGACGGACGTAACATCACTGTAAACCAAGCTCAGAGCCGTGGTAGTGGTGGAGGAGGCCGTGGTGGCGGTGGATATGGAGGGGGCCGTGGCGGTGGAGGATATGGTGGCGGCGGAGGCTATGGTGGCCGTCGTGAAGGTGGAGGAGGATACGGTAATGGTGGAGGAGGATATGGTGGTGGAGGTGGTTACGGAGGAAGCAGAGACCGTGGATATGGAGGAAGTGGTGGTGGTGGTGGATATTCTCGTGGCGGAGGTGGTGATGGTGGAAACTGGAGGGAGTAGTGATTTAGACGCTTATCGTTTTTATGATTATTTAAGTTTAATTCTAGATGTTAAGATCTACGGATTGATCTAGAATTGGGTATTGGGTACTTGTTCTGTAACGGCTCTGTTTTTCCGTATTTTGTGTGTCTCTGAATCTGGTGTATCTCTGAATCTGGTTGTGTATAACGATCAATTAAAACAATAGTGAGATATTAGTGGCGACTGATTTTGAGTATGGCTTTGTTTTCTTATTTACCTTCAATTTATGATGAAAGTGACGATTTAATAGTTTTGTTATAAGTTGAATACGTTTAACTAAAGCTGCAATATAATCTTAAGAGAGCAAAAGCCTTTTACATGCTTATATATTCATGTTTTGAAAAAAAATACAAACAAGTCACACTTTCTTTTTAACTTGTTCTTTTCATAATTATTTACGGTTGTAAAATATTTTTTATTTATTCCATTTCAGTTTTGATACACTATTTAGTATCATCCTATTTAACCAAAAGCTGCATTTTAATCTTAAGACAGCAAAAACCATGATTATGGTTTTTATCCATGTAAATTTATTGTAGAAATAATCATTTTGTGAAAAAAAATACAAATAATTACTTCGGATATAATTCTGTTTTCGAACTTTGGTGTTATCATGAATGGATAAGCTCTTGTTGATGTTATATTTATTGTGATGTTTTATTCGATTGTCTGTTTGTATAAGCCATCACACATAACTGGTAGGAAATATTGGTTTGTCAACATAAAATCCTCAATGAATAACATGGTGAAATTTGTAAATGACAATACTCTAGAAGCTGAAGGTATCAATGATGTTTTGATTATGAGGAAAAATGGTAAAAAGTCGGTAATTTCTAATGGATGGAGCGTAAGGCCTTGCAACTGCAGCTAGCAGGGATGAATAAATATGGAACTATAGACCTGACCATCTTAACTTCAAAGACATAGGAGATTTGAAAAGAAGAAATATGGTTTTAGGATTACTAGAAATCGACATTCCAAGCGAAGTATGTAAGGTAATAGATACTTTGTCACACTCATATATAATTTCGGTCGAAAACTATGGACTTACATGATCAAGAAGAAAAGTGAAGTGATCGAGGTATTTGCCAAGTTTAAATCTATGATAGATAGATAGATAAAGTGACCGAAAGCCTAAGATTATGAGGACTGTCGGTGGTACAGAATATGTGTCAAAAGACTTTGGCACATTATGTTAAAAATAAGGGATTATGCATGAGGTGGTGCCACCTTACTCCCCGCAACAGAATGAAACTCAAGAAAGAAAGAATAAAACCATCATGAACACGGTGAGAAATATGTTGAAAGACAAGCATTTATCTAAAATTTTTTGGGGTGGAGTTGTGTCGACTACAACATACATTTTGAGCAGAAAAATCTTGTTTTGGTGTCAAGTCAAGCTTAAATCACCTGGAAGTATTTGGATTTATAGCACATAGACATGTGTCTGATCAATTGAGAAGAATACTTCATGGCAAGTCGAGTGCAATGATCCTAATAGGATATCATTCGACTGTTGGATACAAGTTGTTTGACTCAGTGAACAAGCAAGCAATGATCAATATCGAAGTGATCATAGATGAGCTTAAGGAATGAGATTGGAATGGAAATGTAAACAAGGATTCAGTGAAAATCTTATGTGACAAACCATTAAGTGAAGTCGAAAAAGAAGATCGACAAGAAGAAGTCAGAGGTTAAGCAAGCACAGGCAGACATCAAAGAACAAGACACATGCCTACAAGGTTTCAGGAATGTGTGATTACATCAGATAATGTAGTCGATAATGAAAGTGAGCTTGTACACTATGATTTCTATGTAGATGTCGAACTAATCAATGAAACCGAGGCATTGAAGGATTCAACGTGGATGAAAGTGATGAATGAGGAATTGAAGTCCATCGAAGTCAACAACACTTGGTCCTTGTCGAATTTCCTCAAGGAAAGAAGGTAAAATTTGATGTGAAATGTGTATACAAGGTGAAGTTGAATCCCAAAGGAGAAGTAACTCGACACAAGGTGATACTTGTAGCGAAAGGACTTCTTCAGAAAGAAGGAATCGATTTCGATGAAGTTTTTGTACCTGTTGCTAGGATCGAAACAATCTGGTTGGTTGTTGGTTTAACAAATATGAACAACTGACATATGTGTTAGATGGATGTGAAATATGCATTTCTAAATGGCCCATTAAACGAAGAAGTTTATATTACACAACCAGTTGGGTTTTGTTGGCTGAAGATTTTGATATTGTGATTCGAATGGAAATAATAAAGTTCAAGGTTTCGAATGATAGCCGTGGAGTGTAAGTATAAAGAATGTTCGAAATAATGATGAGATTATATTTGTGAAGGTTGTTTCGAGATTAACCTTTGAAACGAATTCAAAACGAAGGTTCCAAGGCGTTCGAAATTCAAACGTGAGCGGGATATTTGAAATTCAAATACATAAGCGCTGTAGCGTTCGAGGACGCGTGGAGGCTAGAGGGAAGTAATGCTTTGCATGCTTTGAACGTGGCAGATTCTGATAGCAAGACCGTTATGGTCGAAATAGTATAAATAGAGGTCTTAGTGTTAGGATTTCGGTGTGTCATATCTGTTGTACAAATTCAGTAAACATTCAAAATACCGCATGGATAGGGAAACGAATGCTCGAAAGATGTACGTATGATAACACCAACATTTACAATTCAATGAAAACTCTTTATATTTTCCAGTTTTGTCTTTCATTTCCATTTCATTTGTGCTTAGCAAGAGTCGCCACCGACTTTTCTTTTATCCAAAAGGAAAGGTTGAAAAGAACAGGAAAGACCTTTGAGATTATTTCTTGAGTTTGGGGGGTAGATTATAAAAAGGGAAGGTGTTAACACCCTTTTCATCCATAATTATCTATGGGCTCTTAGTCGCTTGCTAGATCACTTGCTTTTGTTTGAAAATGTGCTTTGGGATGGTTTTGAAAGTATTTTGAAAAGGCGCCTTCGTTTAGGCAAACTTTTTAATAGTTCTCGTTCGTAAGAATGTATACAAAGTGTTGGACTTTTGAAAATGTTTCATGTTTTGATAGTTTGTTTTTGAAAGTGTTTGGTGTTTGTTTTGAAAATAAGCAAGGATGTTTGATTTGAAAGTGAGCAAGTGTTGTACCCCAAAATTTTCCCTCTCATTTATCAAGACTTTTCTCACAAGATCTCTTAAACTCAAGACTAGATTAGAGTTTGGTCAGCTCAAGACATCTCATCTTACACTGTTGACCCAAAATTAGGGTTTGAGTTTGCACAAGGATTCTTGGACTATCAATAATTCATATGACTTTAGAACATCATTATGGACCCCTAAGATTACTCATGACAAGTTTCGAGCCTTGAACCCCATTTTTGATCAATCAATTGGACAGTTGACCTAAAAGTCAACTGTATTGGGGAAAAAGTCAACCATGGCCAATTTACAGTCAAACTTTATATTTTTTGATCCACATCAACATTCTAGACTCATATGTATCATTTGATCAAGTTTGGATCACAATTCCTCAAGAAATTTGATCAAATCATCAAAAGGGCAAAATGGTCAAAATTAGGGTTTTGATTGAGAAAGGGCAATTTCTGATTTTTGACCTAGCAAATGACCAATTGGGTTGAAGCATGATTCCAAGGATTCAATTGCATCATCTTGACCTAATTATATGGTTCAAAATATTGCAATTTCATTGGGTTGACAGATGAAATTTGCAGTCAACTGATCAAAAGTCAACTGTATAATGAAAAGTCAAACTTTGACTTTTTGGTCAAAATCAAGTGCCAAGGGTCACAATTCATCAAAATATGTCAAAATGTGAAACTTGTTCATCAAGAAATCAAGTATTGAAGATTAGGTTTTAAAATTGGAAATTTTCTTAACTTAGAAATTTTTCTAAGTATAGAAAATTTCTTATTTTTTTCTCAACTTTAAGCCATTTTTTCACCATGATACAAGATGATTCAAGGAAAGTTCCCAACATGAAAGTTGTAGACCTCTATGAAATATACAACTTTTCTTCACACACTTTTGCCTAAAGATGCTTGGATCTCAAGATATAATTTTGTGAATACATGCCCATGAACTAAAATAACTTAGTGAAAATTTGCCCTAATTTAGGCAGGTTTTGGACCCAACTTCATGGCAATTTTTCACCTTGTTCCAAGAGGTATCTTGAAATTCATTTCTAATATGAGTTATAGAACACATTGCATGCTTTCCAAAATATCCAAGAACTCCTCAAGATAATTTTTGAGTAGAGAGAATCGAAGAGAGGAAGTTGGTAATTTCTCACTTTGAATTCAAGCCATTTCATGAAGAACAAATTTCAAATCAGTACCTATGCTGCCTAATCCATGCTTTACAGGTCCCAACCTTGTTTTTTACTCCATAATTTAATGCTTACTCAGTTGACAAAGCTTTAATTCAAGCTCAAGAGCCTTTGTCCAAGTTGTAATTCCATAAATGACATAAAGTGGCCATTGCCATTTTGGAAAAGGTTCACTTTTGCAACTTTCCAATTCTTGAGCATTGAACTTGTCTCCTTTGCACATACAAGTACTACAGACCTAAGGCAACTTGTATGGAACTTATACCAACCCTAAGCAGGCCAGTACAAGCATGTGAAGACTTGTCCCTTCACTTTGCTTCAAAAGCAAGAAAGTGTGCCAAAAGGCTAGAACTCAAGGATCTGTTAAAGAGCTGACTTGAAACTTATCCCATACTAATACACAAAGACATTACAATAGAAAACATGATGGCTAGAAGCCTGAAATATTCAAACACTCCATATCACCAAAAAAACTGTCAAAACTTGCAGTTTTTGCATAAGCATAACAATCCATCATTTGGCTCGTGCGTTTCAAGTTTCAATCATAAAAACACTTTACCTACTTGATATCTAAGTAATCCAAACCATCATCCCTGCACTGTAACTCCTTCTCCATCATCTGCCATTTTTGTTTTCAAATCTTGCAGGTTGACTTGGATAGAGAGTTTCAAACACTTTCAAAGCAAGGTAAGGGTTGGAACACACTCAGGGAGGTTCAAGCAAGCTCAAGCAATCACCAGGCCTTCATAAATCTCACTCAAACTCCATTCACGATTTCAACTGAAAGAGGTAAAAATCTCAACTTCTATCTCTTCATATAGGCATCCATTGGCCATGATTTGTGAATAAACAATGTAGACCTCATTGCTACAAAGTTGTACATATCCATAACTTGCATTTATTTGGCCTGAGTTGAGAGAATTTTGAACTTGAAGTTCCTGGAAAAATTAGGTTTAAATTTAGGGCTTTTAAAATTCATTTTGATCTTTGATTGTTAGCTTACATAATTTACATGGTTAGAATCGTGAGACAAAATGCTACAACATTCATGTTATTAGTTTCCATTTTTATTGAGAGATGAGAAAGTTACAGAGCTTCTGGCCAGCTTAAGGAAGAAGATGAAGTACAGGGCAAGAACTTTGTTTGTGTTATGTTGTTTTTGTTTCACATAAATCAACGGACGTATGGCCACCTCAGTGGCAAGGTAGCGCGCTGGTGAGGCTCAGGTCCTGGGTTCGAACCTTGGCGCTACCTTTTGTTTTTTTCACATTTTTTCCATTTTCAGTTTTTGCTGTTTTGCAGGTTTGGGCCTCCACGCTTGGCCTTATGTTTGTTTTCTAACATTCACCACTTGATTGCTCAGGATACCCCCTGGCCCAACTATTTTCATATATTTTATTTATTTGCTTTTATTTTCATTTTTGTTTATTAAATATTTTTTAATACATAAAAATCATGAAAAATATAAATATATTGCATTTTTATTTTATTTTATTTTATTTTATTTTTATTTTTCACATAAAAAAATACTTTTATTAAACTATATATATATATATATATATATATATATATATATATATATATATATATATATATATATATATATATATATATATATATATATATATATATATATATATATATATATATATATATATATATATATATATATATATATATATATATATATATATATATAAATTATTTTTTTAAACAAACTTGTAAATATAATAGATTTAGGTTAATTATTTTATCTTTTTTTTTTTATTTTTTTATTCATACTTGTAAAATATTTATTTTTGACATATAAAAATTAAATATTTTCATAAAATATCATTCATTATTTTAATACAAAAAATACATAAAAATAATACATAAGAACTTTATTTTCTTTTAAACTAGAAATTAGGGTTAACTTTATTTTTTTAGAATTAATTTCTTTTCCTTAAAATTATTAGATTTAGGTTAAACTTTTTTTCATATAAAAAAACCAAACAAATATTCTTTGCATATACATATCATTGCATATTTTATTTAAATATTATACATTTGTTTATTCCAATATTCGTATAAATTTGATTTGGTTGTAATAGCTTATTTAGATTTATATTCTTGCAAATCTCCATTCAAATTTGTATTACCCCCTCCCATAAATTGTTGTAATAGCTTAGTAATCTTTACATTACGCAATTTACCGCTTTACATGCCATGTTAGTATTAGGATTTGTATGGCAAGATAAAAACAAATCAAATAGAAAACCCTAATACAAGATAAACAAAGCATGAAAATAACACACTTGTACACAAGCATCCTTAGGGTTTCTCCACTTGGTTGCCTTATACAAAAAATGGCCATATTACACATGCGAAGTATCTTGGCAAAACAAACAAATATAAGATCATAGTCCCTCGATGACGCTATTCTAAGTTGCCTTATAAATGATGTTGGTCCCTCAAAATGCTAAGATACTTTGCAATATTGCTAATCATGGTTATACGATGACCTACACCCGTCCCGTTTACATCCAAAGATAGGGTTGCTTACCAAATCAATGGTAAGACAACAATGTCAAAGGAATAGAAAATGCATAAGAAAGACATTTGAGTAGGTAGATTGCTTCTAGTTACTTGCTCTATTTTCAAACAACTATCCTTGCTATTTTCAAAACAAACAAACACATTTCCAAACATTTTACAAACATTGAAAATATTTTCAAAAATACAAACATCTTTGTATACATTCTTACGAACGAGAATCATTACAAAGATTTCCTAAACGAATGGCCTCTTTTACAAAATACTTTCAAAACCACGCCAAACACATTTTCAAACAACAAAAGCAAGTGATCTAGCAAGTAACTAAGAGCCAATGGAAAACCATGGATGAAAAGGGTGCTAATACCTTCCCTTTTCATAACCTACCCCCCGAACTCAAGAAATAATCTCAAAGGTCTTTCCTGTGCTTTTTCACCTTTCCTTTTGGATAAAATAAAAGTCGATGGCGACTCTTGCTAAATCGTAACATTTGCAATAAAACGCAAAACCCTCAAGTCAGTTTTCCCACCGTATCACAGAACTGGCGACTCTGTTGGGGAAGTTTTTATAAAAGTGGGGTTACCTTAGGGCTAGATCACATTTATTTGCTTACATTGTTTGATTTGTTTGCTTTACATTATGGTTCTTTGTTTGAGTTTGAATCCTCTACCCGGATTTGGGATACATTGTAGGTAAATAGCAAAACGTTGTGGAAACTGTGCGGGGTATACCGACATGGTCTAAGCAATAACTATGTTAGTGTGACATATTTGTGGGTACCGGTAGCCTTTGAGTCAATCAAAGAGAATAAGGGGCCGCTGAATGATGTTATGAAGCACTAATGAACTTCTAGAACCCTTTACTTGACCAACTTGGCCTTTAGGATGTAGTGAGATGACCTGCTTTGGTGCAGTCCGAAGTTGGTAGATACTCGATATTACACTCATTGAGGGTTGGTTTCTTAGGATATTTCGGTCGCCATTAAAGAGGCTTGAGCTGAAACAATGACCAAGGAAACAATCCAGTGATATTGAGCTCCTTAGAACCCGGTTACTATTACTAGGACAAGTTTAAGCCAACTAAACTTCAAGAGGGTACTTACCTATAAAACCCCATGCAAGCCTAAACTAAGAACTTGTTTGTTTTGCTTGTATATGCATACTTGTACATAACATCATGGACATCATGAGAATCATATGCATCCACTAACCATTTCAAGGATTTTGGAGATTCATCTTTGTTCTTGTTTTGTAGGAAATGGATTCACTTCGCAGGAAAAATATCCAAGTCAACCTTGTAAGAATTCCTCCACAACTCAAGGAGATAGCTTCAAGGATCCCTGAGAACTCTCCATTCACCGAGAGGCATGTTTGTCTACTCAATTTGGTCACCTCTAACACCGAGGAGGATATGATGAAGGTGCTCTTCCAGTTCTTTGATCCTTTGCACAATTGCTTCACATTTCCTGACTATCAGCTTGTGCCTACTTTGGAAGAATTCTCTCAAATCTTGAGGATTCCCATTCTCAATCAACCACCTTTCAACGGTACGGAAAGAGACCCAAATCCAGAAGAGATTGCTCAAGCTCTGCACTTGCACTCATCTGATATCACAACTCATTGGGAAACTAGGAGTGGTGTCAAAGGCTTCTTAGCAAAGTTTCTGTTTGAGAAAGCCCAAAGCTGTTGGAATTCCTTAGACTTGCAAGATTTTGAGGAAATTGTGGCTCTCCTCATCTATGGGATGGTTTTGTTCCCCAATCCTGACCAACTCATAGATGTGAGCACCATCAAAGTCTTCATGTCACGCAATCCGGTGCCTATATTGCTAGGGGATATCCTACACTCTTTTCACACTCGCACAATAAGGAAAAGAGGTGTCCTTATGTGTTGCACTTCTCTCCTGGCAAGATGGTTTATTTCTCATCTTCCCCAATCAGTCTTGAAGAATGAGCAAGGATTAAGGTGGTCACAAAGGTTAATGACGCTCAAACATTCAGATATTCATTGGTGCTCTCGATCCAAAGAGAATGTTATCATTGTTGACCGTTGTGGTGAATTCCCTAATGTCGCTCTACTTGGCATTAGGGGAGGCATCACCTACAACCCATGTTTATCTCTAAGACAATTTGGTTATGCCCGAAGAGATAGCCCGCACAAGATGCTGATTCAAGGCTTGGTATTTGACTACGCCAACGACGATCAAGGTCTTCGCTAGAGATTCACCCGAGCTTGGAGGATGCAAAACAAGGTGGATAGCAAGACTTTGGGACACAAGAATTCCATCCCTCTTGAGCCCTACCTCAAGTGGGTACGAACCCGCGCTCAAATTCTTATGATGCCTTATCCCTCAATTCTCCCGGTGATAATTGAGCATGTTAAGGAAGGAGAAGTTCCATACACTATCCTACATCCTGACATGCCCACATCTCTTGAAGACCTACAAAGGGATACAACTCAAAGGAGAGCGAGATACTTTCGAAGCCCAATTCTACGCAAGTGAGAAGAAGGTTTTGGAACTCACTAGGATACTTCATGAGGAGCAGACTCTAAATGCCTACATTGCACCAAAGAGGATGCGCACTACTTTTTTATCTTAGAGTTTTGTATTATTTTGCCCAAGGGGCATTGATGTACTCAAACTCTATTTTATTAATATAATGTGTGTTTCTTTTTGGCTAAAACAAACTTGAATCTTTAAAAACCTTGAAAACATTGCATGTGTACATATCATTCATCATAACATAAACATGTCTTTTGCAATGAGTTTCCTCATCTATCTACTGTTTATTTCAGTAAGATGGATCTCGAACAGACAGTCAAAGATCTGTAAGTTCAAAACATGCAGTTTCAACAGTTACTCATAACCCTGGCCAAAGGACAAGAGGAGTTGAAGACTCTGTTGGCCAAAGAGAAGAAGCAGAAAGAAAAGAAATCAACCGGTGTTGTAATCATGGGGAGAAGGTTTCAAGGACAAACTAGAAGAACTTTGAATTTTGCAACAACATCTGATGAAGGAGAAGGAAAAGGAAAGGAAACAACGGTTCTGTCAGAATCTGAGGAGGAGAAAGAAGAGGAAGACAACTCTGAGGAACAATATCCTCCAGCAGATGATAAGTACAAACATCTTGAAGAGCGTTTGAACGCTATGGAAATACAAAGGGTACAAGGTCTAGACTTTGAAGAATTGGGACTAGTGTCGGGAATTGTGATCCACTGAAGTTCAAAGTGCCGCTGTTTGCAAAATATGATAGGGTGTCATGTCCTAAGATGCACCTCTGATTATATGTGAGAAACATCCAGCCGCACTCCGTCGATAAAGACCTATGGGTGCATTTTTTCT
Source organism: Vicia faba (assembly GCA_948472305.1). Taxonomy (NCBI): domain Eukaryota; kingdom Viridiplantae; phylum Streptophyta; class Magnoliopsida; order Fabales; family Fabaceae; genus Vicia; species Vicia faba. The sequence continues at coordinate 364,757,650 of OX451741.1, forward strand.
AAGATAGCCTATCTGGAACATAACTCGATTGGTTTTACCAATTGGAAAGGGTCGACATCCACAACTGGGAAGATATGGCCGCAACTTTCTATAAGCAATACCAGTATAATGTAGATTTGGTGCCTACCCGTACTCAACTTAAGAGTATGGCTATGGCTTCAAATGAGGGTTTCAAAGATTACGCGCAGAAATGGAGAGATCTAGCTGGGAGAATACAACCCCCTCTATCTGAAAGGGAGTTGGTGGATATGTTCTTAGGCACTCTATCGGGCCCTTTCTTCAACCATCTGATTGGAAGCTCATCTGCAGGATTTACTGAATTAGTACTAACCGGAGAGAGGGTGGAAGCTGGCATAAAAAGTGGAAAGATTCAGAAGGATTCATCTGCCTCTACAGCTGTGAGAAAGCCTTTCACTAGGAAGAAGGAGGTATCTGCTGTTTATCCATATAGGAACCAAGGGAGAGCTGAACGCCGACCAATGGTAGGAGCTGTTATGATCCCAAAGCCTACATCTGATCAACCAAGAAGTAATCAACCGAGGGTAGAAATGCCAGTCAGGCAATTCACCAGAATTAATATGACTCTAGCCCAGGTTTTACTGCATCTTCTGAAATCCAATCTGGCAACTTTAAAAGAAGCTCCAAAGAACCCTAACTCAGCGTCCCCCTCATTATCACCCAAATGCCAGATGCACATATCATTCCGAAAGTCCGGGTCATGACACTAACAACTGTTGGGCCCTGAAAAACAAAATTCAAGACCTTATAGATGCAAAAGAGATTGAATTTGATGCGCCCGAAAAGCCAAACGTCATTTCTGCTCCTATGCCTAGGCATGATCACAACACCAATGCAATAGAAGAAGATTTATTTATTACCACAATTGATGAACTCTTGACTCCACTCCCAATCATTAAGATAAACTTGTTGAAAGATGGTGTATTCCCGGGTTGTAATGAAGACTGCCATCTTTGCTTATCCTCACCAACTGATTGCCTTTTGTTGAAAACAAGCATTCAACGCTTGATAGACAACCAAGAGATTCTGTTTGAAAGTGCTCCTGTTTCACCTGTTCCCGTTGAAGACATTTCAATCATAACCATCTCCGCCAATTATTCCAGGGTCCCCAAAAGACCCGTTAGTATTACATCGGTTCCAAAAACTACTCCTCTTATAATCACAATGCCCGGGCCGGTCCCGTATGAATCAGACAAAACAATGTCGTGGAATTACGGAGGAGACATCTACTACCATGGTATCAAACAAGATGGGCTAGCCACTGAAGAGATGAGCTCCGAAGAAGAAGACTCCGACATTAGCAATATTTCCGGAACCAGTAAGATTAACCGTAGCGGTAGAATCTTATCTCCAGAAATTTCCCCTCCAAAGGCTGTTTTTGGACCCATGGCTGTTCCAAAGGTTATCTCCGTACCAATAATCATATCTGCAAGTGCTCCTATTGACAAAGACGACACAACCCCTGCTGTCATTCCTACCAACAATCCTACTGCTGAAACTCGAGGAAAAAGTATTCAAGAAGAGCCTGTCCGGACGAAGGCTCAACCACTGATTATCCCCGAAACCTCCAAGAAGGAAATGGAGGAGATCCTGAGAATAATAAAGAAGAGCGACTACGACGTAGTTGAATAGTTGGGGAAAACTCCCTCCAAAATCTCCATGCTGTCATTGTTACTGTGCTCCGAGGCACATGCAAAAGCCCTGGTGAAGTTTCTAAAGACAACCCATGTGCCTCAAGAGATGTCTGCTAACCAATTTCAAGATTGTGTAGCCAGTTTGACGGCAGATAACGGCCCAGGCTTCTCGGATGCTGATCTGACACCAAGGGGAAGAAAGCACAACGAGGCCTTGCATGTCTCTGTGGAATGTAGAGGAACAACTCTGGCCCCATGTCTTGGTGGACACTGACTCATCTTTGAATGTTTTACTGAAGAAAGCTCTCGACAGACTAGACTGCAAAGGATTAACGTTGAAACCCAGTAACATAGTCGTAAGAGCATTTGATGGCTCAAAGAGGATGGTCCACGGGGAGGTGGACATCCCCATAAAGGTTGGGACTCAAACTTTCAACTCAACCTTCTATGTAATGGACATCCGCCCCTCTTACTCCTGTCTGCTAGGACGGCCGTGGATCCATAATGCAGGTGTTGTCACCTCTACACTACACCAGATGCTGAAATATCTGGTCCATGGAAAGATTATCACTATCCACGGAGAGGAAGAGTATATGATTAGCCACCTCAATTCCTCCCGGTATGTGGAACTGGACGGCGAGTTCATTGAAACTCCTTTTCAACATTTCGAAGAAGTCTCTCAAGAGGTAGCAGTAACCAAGACAATATCCCAGATCCCCAAGATTACAAGACCTCCACTACGAATGTCATCTCTAAAGGACGCCAAGGTAGTAGTAGAGGAGGGTGGATGCACCATCTGGGGGCAACTTCCGGATATTCCGTACAAATCTGACAAGTTTGGCTTAGGGTTTACTTTAAGTGCTCAAAAGGCTGTGCGCCGTGCCCGTGCTGGAGGGCCACCCTTGAAGATTAGCCACCGAGGGGTCAATGCAGTGGAATATGGTGAAGAGGATTGCAGCTTGGAGGATTGGATATTTCCTACTGTCAACGGAGGACTTCGCAATTGGGAAGCCAGAGACTTTGTCCCAATAACTTTCATCCCTCAGTAATTTATCTTTTACATTTCTGTTGGACTTGTAATATTCACAAACAATTCACACTTTTAAAACCTTGTGTCTTGCCCGAGGCACAATGGTGGTCCATTTGTAAGTGTTTCTATTTCATCTTCATATGACATTCAATGAATCATGGACGTTTTTCACCTACAAACTTTTTGTGCTCATTGTTTTTCTTTTACATTTTATTTTTGAAGATAGCTATACCCTTACACACACCCACACTCACAAATGCAGGTACCCCTCAATTCCGGATCCCATGGGTAACGATACTGCTATGGCCTTTTATGACTCTGAGGATTTAATCTACCAAGCCGAAGACGAAGGTGAGGAAGATTCTGAAGTACCAGGGGAACTGGCCAGACTACTACAACAAGAGGAAAGAGCTATTCAGCCTCATGAGGAACCGGTGGATACAATCAACTTGGGTACCGAGGAGGATAAAAAAGAAATTAAGGTGGGTGCCAATCTAGAGCCGAGTGTCAAGGAGCGTCTGATTCAGCTGTTGCATGATTATGTTGAGATCTTTGCTTGGTCATATGAAGACATGCCAAGACTTGATGTAGACATCGTGGTACATCGTCTGCCGACAAGAGAAGACTGTCCACCAGTAAAACAAAAAGTCCGCCGCATGAGACCTGATATGTCATAGAAGATCAAAGCGGAAGTCATGAAACAATTCAATGCTGGATTATTGGCTGTCACTTCCTATCCTCAATGGGTTGCTAACATTGTTCCCGTGCCTAAAAAGGACGGCAAAGTACGAATGTGCGTGGACTATAGAGATTTGAATAGGGCCAGCCCCACATAGATATCCTGGTTGACAATACGGCCCAGCACAAAGTGTTTTCCTTCATGGACGGATTCTCAGGTTACAACCAAATCAAAATGGCACCTGAGGACATGGAGAAAACTACATTTTTCACACAGTGGGGCATATTCTGCTACAAAGTAATGCCATTCGGGTTGAAGAATGCTGGGGCAACCTATCAGCGCGCCATGGTAGCTTTGTTTCATGACATGATACATCATGAAATAGAGGTCTACATAGACGATATGATATCTCGATCACAAACAGAGGAAGGACACCTTGATCACTTACAAAAGTTATTTGAAAGATTGAAGAAGTATAAGCTAAGGTTGAACCCAAACAAGTGCACATTCGGAGTACGGTCCGGTAAACTCCTAGGCTTTATCGTCAGCAACAAAGGCATTGAGGTCGATCCGGCAAAGGTTAAAGCAATATAAGAAATGCCTGCTCCTCGTACTGATAAGGAAGTCAAAGGATTCTTGGGACGCCTGAACTATATTGCCAGATTCATTTCTCACCTAACAGCTACTTGTGAGCCAATCTTCAAACTATTGAAGAAAGATCAAGTAGTCAAATGGAATGATGAATGCCATACCGCTTTCGACAAAATCAAAGAGTACCTACAAGAGCCTCCTGTTTTGTTGCCACCAGTCGAGGGAAGACCACTGATCATGTATTTGACCATTTTAGAGAACTCAATGGGGTGTGTATTGGGGCAGCATGACGAGTCTGGCCAAAAAGAGCACGTTATTTACTACCTGAGCAAAAAGTTTACCGACTGTGAAACCAGATATTCACTGCTCGAGAAAACTTTCTGCGCTCTGGCATGGGCTGCTCGCCGGCTAAGACAGTATATGCTGACTCATACTACCTTGTTGATATTTAAGATGGATCCGATAAAATACATCTTCGAGAAGCCTGCTATGTCTGGGAGGATAGCTAGATGGCAGATGATCCTAACAGAATATGACATACATTATACTACCTAGAAAGGTATAAAGGTCAGTGTGCTAGCTGATCATCTTGCTCATCAAGCTGTAGAAGATTATCAGTCCATGAAGTTTGAATTCCCCGATGAAGACATCATGACATTAGACAATTGTGAAGAAATCAGACCATATGACGAACCTGAACAAGGATCCCGATGGTCCCTGTTCTTTGATGGGGCATCCAATGCACTTGGTAATGGTATCGGCGCTGTACTCATATCTCCAGAAGGGTGTCATACTCCCTTTACTTCCAGACTTTGCTTCAATTGTACAAACAACATGGCGGAGTACGAAGCATGCATCTTTGGTCTCAGAGCTGCCATAGACTTGGGAATCAAATCCTTAGATGTATTTGGAGATTCAACTTTGGTTATCAGTCAAATTAAAGGGGAATGGGACACTAAGCACCCAAATCTTATCCCTTACAAAGAACATGTTTTGACATTGCTACCACATTTTGAGAAGATTACCTTCGAGCATTTCCCGCGAGAAGAAAATCAGTTAGCAGACGCTCTAGCCACAATGTCATTTATGTTTAAACTTAATTAGGATAACGAGGCTCCCCAAATATCCATTGAACGAATGGATGAACCAACACACTGTCACGAGATTAACACTGAAGAGGTAGTGGACCAACCTTGGTTTCATGAAGTCAAGAGGTATCTTGAGGCTCAAGAATATCCAGAAGGAGCTTCAATCAATGATAAAAAATTCTTAAGGAGATTCTCTGCTAAGTTCTTCCTGAGTAATGGCATCCTGCACAAACGCAATCATGACTCCATTCTGCTTCGGTGTATGGATAAGATTGAGGCGGAAAAGATCATGGCTGAATTACATGAAGGTACTTTTGACACTCACTCCAGTGGGAATACGATGGCAAAGAAAATCCTACGGGCAGGATATTATTGGTCTACCATGGAAGCAGATTTCTATCAACACTCTCGGATCTGTCATAAGTGTCAAATTTATGCGGACAAGGTGCACGTACCTCCGGTTCCTCTGAATGTCTTGACAGCTCCTTGGCCCTTTTCTATGTGGGGAATAGATATGATTAGGGAAATCAAGCCGATAGCCTCCAATGGACACCGCTTCATCCTAGTGGCCATTGGCAATTTTACAAAGTGGGTCGAAGCAGCTTCCTTCGCTTCCGTTACTAAGAATGTTGTCGCCCGCTTCATCAAGCAAAATCTCATTTGCCGGCATGGTATCTCGGAAAGGATCATCACCGACAATGGTACAAATCTTAACAACACTATGATCACCGCCTTGTGCGAGCAATTCAAAATTCAGCATCACAATTCTTCTCCCTACCGGAAAAAGATGAATGGTGCTGTTGAAGCTGAAAATAAGAATATTAAAAAGATCATACAAAAAATGACAGTCACGTACAAAGACTGGCATGAGATGCTACCATTCGCTCTCCACGGGTACCGTACCATGGCTCGCACATCAACCGGGGCAACACCCTATTCTTTAGTTTACAGCATGAAGGCTGTTTTACCTATTGAGGTTCAAATCCCCTCTCTGAGGATTATGAAGGATGCAGGTTTGAATGAAGATGATTGGATCCAGACTCGACTTGATCAACTGAACTTGATTGATGAAAAGAGACTTACTGCTGTTTTCCATGGTCAGATGTATCAAAAACGGATGATCAAGGTTTTCAACAAGAAAGTCAGACACCAAGTATATCAAGTTGGAGATCTGGCGATCAAATGCATCATCTTGCCACAAAGTGATCCCAGGGGCAAACGAACTCCTACCTATGAAGGACCATTTGTAATCAAGAATATATTCTTCGGTGGGGCAATGATCTTGACCACCATGGACGGTGACGACCTACCATACCCTGCGAATGCAGACATAGTCAAAAGATACTACGCATAAGAGAACCGCTAGGTTGACACACCTAGGCAAAACAAAGGCATCCCGGCGAACCAAAAAGGTTTGGGAAAAAATTAGGGATAAAATAAAAAAAATATGTATACCCGGCAAGTTGAAAACCCGAAAGGGCGACTTGGGCAAAAAAGGGTTTCCCGGTGGACTGAAAACCCGAAAGGGCGGTCCAGGCAAAAGTTAGGGAATTAAAGTGTATGACTATGTCCCGTCGGATCACTTACGGATAACCTTTGACTTCCACTGACAAACTTAGAGGTTCTGATCAATTCAATCATCTTCGGACGAAGCAACAAATAGACGAGGTGCTCATAGATACGAAGGCTATAGCAGAATGGGAACCCCATGGGATTATTACACATAGCTATATTTCTTTGTATAGATTTTTCTTGTTGTATGGCACCATTCTCTTACTAGAATGTTTGTCTCTTTTGTACAAAATACTTATTCAAAGTCAATACAAAGATACCCCTTTGAAAGTGCAAAAAAACTATTTGTCTTTTCTTTACTCTTATGTTTTGTTTGCAAAAACGTCCAATGATTCATTAATGAACATATGCATTTGAATATAATTACTGTTTACAAATAAACAAAATGAGAAAGACAATTACTGATAGGTTGAAAAGACAGGAAAACGTCTCTAGGCTATTCCATAAGAAATGCCCATATTACGTCATTTAAATCCCCGGTGGAACAAATTTCAAACTATTAATCCCCAGTAGAAATCGTCAAATTTCTCAAGATTCCCCAGGAAAATCTCACAAGCAGTACATGGAATTACCCTTACAATAGAATTTACTTCTCTCAACAAAAGTTCGTCAGTACTTCAACTTCAAGACATGGAAATTCAACATATCCTCAGCAACATTCAAGGATTTATTTTCCTCAATCAAACAGCAATACAGCAAATTAGCTTACATGCGCATACATTGCATCCATATATCATAAACATTGATAAAGAAAATACATTGCATCATACATTTCATGTAACATAACTTTGTGTTTCAGCTAACATTTTACCCTTTTCAGGATAAGATTAAACAGCTACCATTAACAATATACTATCAGATACAGTGCATATACGCTCCAGACACGGATGCCATTCTGTTACTCATTCAGATTTCAAGTTCAAATACAGCTCAGATACACTCCAGAAACGGATTCCATTCTGATACTCATTCAAATTCAGACTTCAGATATAGTACGGATACACTCCAGACACGGATGCCATTATGTTACTCTTTCAGATTTCAAGTTCAGATACAGTTCAGATACGCTCCAGACATGGATGCCATTCTGATACTCATTCAGATTTCAAGTTCAGATACAACTCAGATACGCTCCAGACACGGATGCCATTCTGATACTCATTCAGATTTCAAATCCAAATATAGTTCAGATACGCTCTAGACAATGACGCCATTATGATACTCATTCTTTCAGCTTACAACTTACAATTCAAAAAACATTCTTGGATGGCATCTACAAGCCCATCTCCAACAAGATTCTATCACTTCTCCAAATGGCATCTTTAAGCCCATTCCCCCAACTACACATCGTCGAGTGCAAATTTCTGGGGACTCTAGTGTCCAATCATCTTTCACCTTCGAGTCACGAATGAAAAAGCTCGCCAATCTAACTCTACACCGGTTCCTCCTCAGTTCCAAGACGAAGTTTTACACGAACTCATCGTCAAGATAACCTTACCCCAGTTCCTCCAGAAGTTTTACACGGACTTATCACCTTACGCCGGTTCCTCCATAAGTTTTACACGAACTTATCTCGAAGTAACCTTACCCCGGTTCCTCCTAAAGTTTTACACGAACTTATCTCAAAGTAACCTTACCCCGGTTCCTCCTAAAGTTTTACACGAACTTATCTCAAAGTAACCTTACCCCGGTTCATCTAGAAGTTTTACACGAACTTATCCCGAAGTAACCCTACACCGGTTCCTTCTCAACTCCAGACGTAGTTTTACACGGACTCGTCATCAAGAAACCCTACACAGGTTCTCTCTTTCCAAAGATGAAGTTTTACATGAACTCATCATCAAGAAACCCTACACAAGTTTCCTTCCTTCAAAGATGCAGTTTCACACAGGCTCATCATGAAGCAACCCTACACCGGTTCCTTCTCCTTCAGATACAGTTTCACACGGACTCATCATCAGTAAACCCTACACAGGTTTCCTTCCTTCAAAGACGCATTTTCACACGGACTCATCATCAGTAAACCCTACACAGGTTTCCTTCCTTCAAAGATGCAGTTTCACACGGACTCATCCTCAGTCAACCCTACACAGGTTTCCTTCCTCCCAAGATGCAGTTTTACACGGACTCGTCATCAATAAACCCTACACAGGTTCTTTCTTTTCAAACGCAGTTTTACACGGACTCATCATCAGTCAACCCTATACAGGTTTCCTTCCATCAAAGATGCAGTTTCACACAGGCTCATCATCAGTCAACCCTACACAGGTTTCCTTCTTTCCTAGATGCAGTTTCACACGGACTCATCATCAGTCAACCCTACACAGGTTTCCTTCCTTCAAAGATGCAGTTTCACACAGGCTCATCATCAGGCAACCCTACACAGGTTCCCTCGTTCAACTTACAAGATCACAATTCTACCAACAATCTCCAGATGGCATCTATAAGCCCATCCTCCTATCCATCATCTCTCCAAATGGAATCCATAAGTCCATTCCCGACATCACATTGCTGATACTCCACTATGCGAGTGCAAATTTCTGGGCACTCTAGTGTTCAATCATCTTCCACCTTCGGATCACGAAAGGCACGCAAGCCAATCTACATCCTCAGGTCTAAAAAGATTGAACAGGGGCAACTGTTGTACCCCAAAATTTTCCCTCCCATATTCCTCAAGATTTATCAAGAATCATCTCCAAATTGTTCAAGATGGCTCAAGAAGGTGTACAGTCAAATCACCTCCTAAGACAGCTGAAATTAGGGTTTTGGTTCTCTCAAGGAATTTGAGGTTTTCAATGGCTCAATCAAGTCTCATATGCCTATATGCATTCTCAAGCATCTACATGCCAAGTTTCAAGACTCACAATGTCAAATTGCACAGTCAAAAGCTCCATTTGCTTCACAATCAACTGCAGGGGTAAAATGGTCATTTTGCAGTCAAAAGTCAATTTTTTTGGTCAACATCTTATTTTGAGTCCACAATCATCATTTGATCAAGTCTTTATCATGATTCCACAAGCATGGCTCAAAAATCATCAAGATGCAAAAGTTACTATTTTTGGACAGCAGAAAAGTTAACTGTATCTTGACCAAGGCATAACTTTTTCATGGTTCATCAGAAAAATCCCATCCAATGCTCATTTTGAAGGGTATGACATTTCCTACAACTCATCTTCACATTCTAAGTCCAAGAAATGCTCTCACAAAAAGTTATCAATTTCTACATTATAGGTCAATTGCAAAAGTCAACAAAAATGCACTTTAAGTCAAAGACCATAACTTGAGATTGGTAAATCCAAATGACATGGGACCAAAGGCATTGGTTAGAGGACTTCAAGAAATTTCCATAATGTCCAAGAACATGTTCATAGGATCAAAATTGAGAAAGATATGCATTGAAGAAGTTGGGAAATTTTTGTGAATTTGCAAAAGTCAACTTTGCTTAAAACACTTTGTTTTTGCTAATGGGCCTCAAATTTCTTCTTGAAACTTTATCCAAGGCCTATGCACGACCCATCAAGCTTAAATTGATTTATTTTCTTATTTTTATTAATTAATTGGATTTTTAATCGATTTTAATTCATTTAATTAATTTAAATTGTAGGAAATATCAAGATATGGTTTTTCAATCTTTTCATGAAGCAAATATGACCTAAAAGAGCTGGCAAACTCGTGTGCACATCAAGGGGACAAGAATCTCCAAGTTTGGCAAGTTTTTCCAATAAAAAATGAAATTCTGGCAGCAGATACTCAATGTCACAGTGAATGTTATGACACCGTATCTGACTTTCTATAAGACAGTAAATAAAAACAGTAAAGAACACAATCAATTGTTTACCCAGTTCAGTGTGAAACAACACCTACTCTGGGGGCTACCAAGCCAGGGTGGAAATCCACTATAAGAGATATTAATTCAGGAATAAACCAACCAGTTTATCTCCTTCACTTAAGACCTACCCAATGCAACTTCAATCTAAGTTCTACTTAAACCTGAGTTCCTACTCACTCCCCCTCAATCACAGCAGTGATACTTAAAACAATTGACTAATGAATTAATGAAGACACTCTTCAGAACATACACTTGATTATGCTTCACAGCTCTTTAATCAAGTAACACAAACACTCTTGCTTCACAGCTTTGAGTGATACATAAACCTAACTTGACTTTGCTTCAAAGCTTTAGTCAAGAGACACAAACACTCTTGCTTCAAAGCTTTGAGTGATACAAAAACCCTTACAATCAAAACCTATTCCAAGTCACTTATCACAATGATAATTGCTTGGATTACAGTAGTTAAAACTATACAGCTCCTAATTGGTCTTCAGTCCAAGAGTTACTCTGCAGCCAGCATTCCTGTTGAATATATATGCAGCTGATTCTTTAGGGTTTCCACAAAAAGCTAGGGTTAATTAGGTTTAACCTTAAGACTTGGTCACAAGACTTTATCAACCAGTTTAGGGTTGAGCTAGGTTAACCCAAAGACCACGGGAGATTCTGTTCTGGAAGGAATGAGCCAACTTCCTGAAAAATCTCAGAATTAACCAAACTGCACTACTGTTAGATCAGTACATGATATCTTAACATTTGTTATGACATCAGAATTCCTGTTTACTGATTTTGGTAGAAGGCAATAAATGTGATATTTTGTAAAATGCTCAGATACACACTCATACACAATAGCTACTGTATGCCATACTTTTTCTGCATAAGGTACCTAATAATCCATAATGTTATGACATCATTCATGACATTTACACACCTGGTTGTACCAAAAATACATGCCAATAACTAAACACTTACAAACTCTCCCTTTGGCAGATTTTTGGCTAAAACCCCTAAGCAATCAGAGAATATAGAGCAACAGAATGAATATGACTGCAGAAAAATATAATGTCTACCAAGTAATTAACACAAAATATCTCCCCCTCTTTAGCCACAAATGGGCCAAAGATACATGTACTTAAGTGTTATACAGTCATCCAAAATGAGTAAGAAAAGCAACAAATAAAATCTGAAAAACACTTGCATCAACAGCATCAGCATCAGGCTTGTCAATTCCACCAAACTTTAAGCACTGTCACCTTCAGAGGAGCTACTTTCTCCAGCATTGAGCTGATCTTCAGCAACACCCTCTTCCCTTCTGTTTCCTTCAGTCTCCTCCTGTTCTAATTTGGCAATTAGGTTTTCTAGAGTCTTTTTCCTGGTCTCCAGCTCTTTGCAGGTCTCTTTTAATACAGCTATAACATCAGATGTCTTGGACTGAGTTTTTGCAGATGATGTCTCAGCTGATGTTATGACAATGTCAGGAACATGAGATCCCTGAAACAGCTTGTAGTGTAACCCAAGAGCAGGAGCTCTTTTGTAAGCAGTGTCTCTTTCCACCAGGATATCAGGGTACTGAGCAAGGATGATTCCACATAGGAGGGAGGGAAAGGCAATTGGGCCTTTAACAGCATAGCTACCAGCATGTTTTAAAGTTTGATCAAAAATGTACCTGCCATAGTCAAATTCAGTCCTGGTACCAACAGCATAAATGAATCTCCCCAATCCTGTAGAGATGGTTGATTTATGGTTTGTAGGGACCCAGTTGGCTGCACCAATCTTGTGCAGGATGGCAAATTTTATGCTTAGCTTGCTAGCATTTAGCTTGCCTTTTGAGGGCCAGCACTTGACTTGTCTTGCTGTGATGGTTTGGCAAACTTCATTGTCAGTAACTTCCAGTTCAGGGCAAGCCTCATTTGATCTTCCAAGAAATTTGTTAATTTCAGATGGAGAGAAATTAACCCTTCTTCCTCTCACATATACACATTCAAAGTCAGCTGACCTTCCATCAGCACATTCATCAGACAAATTCACTATGAATTCCTTGACTAGATTTTCACAGCATTTGGTAAATTTTACCACAGTCTTCATTAGTCCAGCAGCTTTGATCAGGTCCATGATTTCCTTGAAATCCATGGCACCATTGTTTAGTTCTCTTTCCAAGGCTATTCTCTTCAAGCAAACATACTTCCATCTGTTGGCATTTTCAGGGTGGTGAAATGAAATGTTGTCAGTGGGGACTTCAAGAACTCTAGCCATTTTGCTGGAAGGGAGTTTCCTTCTGAGAGGAATGTCTTCAGCATCAATTTCAAATTCTGATTCCTCATCAGAATCAGTAGGCTCAGGTTCTTTTCTCTTCTTTGTTATTGGTTGTCTTGCAGCCTTTGAGAGACTCCCAGTATGCACTTGGGCTTTTACCTTCCCTTTGGACAGTCCAGTCTTCACAGTACCAGTCTTGCCCTTCTTGTTCATCTTGATTACCCTTCTTGTTCATCATTCTCCTAGCTATGCTAGGGTTGATATTTGCAATCAGGTCATTATCTGAGTATTCCTCATCCACATCAATAACAGGTGGTTCAACATTCTTTTCTGAGGGGTTCTGAATATCATCAAGGTTTCCAGATGATTTTTGAATGTTGTCATTTGGTGTCTCAACATTCTCAGAGACATCTGGATTTGCTTCAACATTTGGGCTTGCTGATTCTTGATTTAATGGAACAGAAATCCCCAGTACAGAGTGGTTCTCACTCAGGATTCTTGTAACAAGCCTAGCTATTGCTTGATGTACATAAGCTGATCCTTCCCTATTTGGTACAGAAGATGAAGGTTGAGAGGGATTACCGGATGAAGTAGTCTGAGACCTTCCTGCATGCCTTGTTCTCAGCTTTTTGACCTTGGAAGGGTTAGTTGCCATTTCTCTAAGAGGAGTAATCTCCAGGACTTCAGTATCCATGCATGAGGTGATTGCCCGAGAAACTTGATCAGATGATGAAGATGAAACGGTCGTTTTGGATGAGGATGATATTTGAGACATTTTGATAGTCTTAGAAAACCAGTACCAACTAGAGAGGAAACTTTGATTGAGAGATTTGGAGTTGTTGCAAAGTCGAGAGAGGAAGGAGGCAAATGTGTGTCTATTCAACTTCTTAATAATTTTGAAAGAATTGGGGAAATATATGATTAACCCACTTATAATAGACTTAACAAAAATAACTCCTTCAACCCTTGTTTTGAGCAAAATTAATTGCTATAATTTCTCATGTTGGCAAATACCCAACTTGCCCCTCAAGTTTTCAAATTGATTTGCATCAAGAGCCATGGTAAAAATGTCAGCCAGCTGTAGCTTAATGGCAACATGTTCCAGTTTAATTGTCTTCTCCTCTACAAGGTCTCTGATAAAGTAATTTTTAAGGTCAATGTGCTTGGTCCTGCTATGCTGAATAGGGTTCTTGGAAATATTGATTGTACTCAGATTGTCACAGTACAATGTCACAACATCTTGTGAGACATTATACTCAGTGAGCATCTGTTTTATCCAGATAATTTGAGAACAGCTACTACCACATGCAATGTATTCAGCCTCAGCACACAAATGAAAGGGGAGTCTTTTGGCATGTATCATAGCTCTGGCAAATTCCTGTATGATCCTATTTTTCCTCTATTCAACTCCATATTGTTGAGGAGTTATAGGAGAAGAGAATTCATGACTAATTTCTTCTGAGGAACAGAACTTATTAACCTTGCTGTTTTCAAATTCCTTGTCATGATCACTTATGATTCTGACAATACACCCTTCTCTTTTGCACAGTTCTTTAAAAACTTCAAAGTCATCCACCACAACATAGGCATATCTCTTTCCACCAAGACTTTTCACCTATATTGGTCCCATATGAAGAAGATCTAGACTCTTAGAGGTGGTCAGATGTCTTGACTTTGGATGTGACATCCTAGTCTGCTTACCAACCTGACATTCACCACAAACTCTCCCTTCATCAATTTGCAGTCTTGGAATCCTTTTGACTGCCTTCATGGAGATAATCCTTTTCATTCCTCTTAGATGAAGATGGCCAAGTTTTTGGTGCCACAGTTTCACCTCTTTTTCTTCTTTGGCAATAGAACACTCAGTGGAGTAATTAGTGTTCTCAGGCTCCCACAAGTAACAGTTGTCTTTAGATCTGACTCCTTTCATTATAACTTCTTGTTTTTCATTAATTACAAGACATTCAGATTTTGAGAAGTTGACCTTGAATCCTAGATCACATAATTGATTGATACTAATGAGATTAGCAGTCAGGCCTTTTACCAATAATACTTCATTCAGATTTGGAACTCCAGGGCAGTCCAAATTACCAACTCCTTTGATTTCACCTCTAGCACCATCTCCAAAGGTCACATAACTAGTGGTGTGAGGTTTAACATTATTTAGAAGGTTCTTGATTCCAGTCATGTGCTTAGAACACCCACTGTCAAAGTACCAGTCTTCCTTTGCAGAGACTCTCAGGGAAGTGTGGGCTATCAGGGCAGTAGCCTTTTTCTTCCATTGAGGAGTATGTGGAACCCTGTTAGACTTAGGTTTGACACCTGGGTTCTGATTAGGGTATCCATACAATCTGAAGCAGAATGGCTTTATGTGACCAAACCTCCCACAATGATGACATCTCCATCTTTGGTACTTCTTCTTCATATTTCTATGTTCCCGATGTTGAGTGTTATGCTGTGACATCTGCTTTGACATTTGTTTATCAGACCTGATCTTCTTGTCTCCACCAGATTTCTTTGCTCCCACAAATCCTAGTCCAGACTTGTTTCCCACATTTTGTCCAACCTGAAGGATTTCTTCCAATTTGTCAGTTCCATTTGTCAGCATCTTGACAGATTTGGTCATCTGGTTCAATTTTGAGTTCAACATTTGAACTTCCCCTTCTAGATGACTTATAGTTTCAAGGTCTGCCCTTTTTTCAGCCTCCAACTTTATGATGAGTTTTGTTTGTCTCTCATTTTGCACACAGACTTCAGCACTTCTGATACACAATTTCTTGTAAGTATCAGCCAGTTCTTCAAATGTCACTTCCTCATCACTAGTGTCACTTTCAGAGGTACAAACACCAGTTAGTGCAGTAACTAGTTTGGCAGATTCTTCTTCAGAATTACTTTCTGAATCACAGTCAGACCAGGTAACAATCATACCTTTCTTTTGTTTCTTAAGAAAGGTAGGACATTCAGCTCGAATATGCCCATATCCTTCACAACCATGGCATTGAATTCCTCTGCCTTGATTTCCCTTCTCTTCAGACCTTGGTCTTCTGCTGGAGTCATAAGATCTGTTAATGTCAGAGGGGATGTTCTCAACATTTGACCTTGACTTTGGATCCATTCTCTTGATGAGTTTGTTGAATTGTCTTCCAAGCATGGCTATAGCTTCTGAAATATTTTCTTCTTCATCCTCCTTGTTTTCATCTTCAGTGTTGGATACAAGTGCTATGCTCTTGTTTTTCTTGTCAACATTGTCACTGATCCCCATCTCAAAAGTCTGAAGAGACCCAATGAGTTCATCCACCTTTAAGTTGCTGATGTCCTGGGCTTCCTCTATAGCAATTACCTTCATTGCAAATCTTTTAGGCAGGGATCTGAGAATCTTTCTCACCAGTTTTTCTTCAGACATCTTTTCACCCAATGCTCCTGAGGTGTTGGCAATCTCCAAGATGTTCATGTGAAACTCATGAATGGTTTCATCTTCCTTCATCCTTAGGTTCTCAAACTTGGTAGTCAACATCTGAAGCCTTGACATTTTTACTTTGGATGTGCCCTCATGGGTAGTTTTGAGAGTGTCCCACACTTCCTTGGCCAGTTCACATTGATGTACTAGTCTGAATATGTTTCTATCAATTCCATTGAACAAGGCATTTAAGGCTTTGGAATTACCCAGGGCTAACTCATCTTCTTCTTTGCTCCATTCTTCCTCAGGCTTCAGACTGATAGTCCCATCTTTCTCAGTTATGGTGGGATGGATCCATCCTTTGTCAGCAGCTCTCCAAGCCTTTTTGTCCAGTGATTTTAAGAAGACAATCATACGAGGTTTCCAGTAGTCATAACTTGTTCCATCCAGAATGGGTGGTCTATTTCCAAAAACTCCTTCTTTGTCCATAGTGCCAGAAAGTGATATCCCTAGATCTCACCCAGTAATACAGGCATGGTGCCTTCTCTGATGCCAATTGAAATTCTGGCAGCAGATACTCAATGTCACAGTGAATGTTATGACACCGTATCTGACTTTCTATAAGACAGTAAATAAAAATAGTAAAGAACACATTCAATTGTTTACCCAGTTCAGTGTGAAACAACACCTACTCTGGGGGCTACCAAGCCAGGGAGGAAATCCACTATAAGAGATATTAATTCAGGAATAAACCAACCAGTTTATCTCTTTCACTTAAGACCTACCCAATGCAACTTCAATCTAAGTTCTACTTAAACCTGAGTTCCTACTCACTCCCCCTCAATCAGAACAGTGATACTTAAAACAATTGACTAATGAATTAATGAAGACACTCTTCAGAACATACACTTGATTATGCTTCACAGCTCTTTAATCAAGTAACACAAACACTCTTGCTTCACAGCTTTGAGTGATACATAAACCTAACTTGACTTTGCTTCAAAGCTTTAGTCAAGAGACACAAACACTCTTGCTTCAAAGCTTTGAGTGATACAAAAACCCTTACAATCAAAACCTATTCCAAGTCACTTATCACAATGATAATTGCTTGGATTACAGTAGTTAAAACTATACAGCTCCTAATTGGTCTTCAGTCCAAGAGTTACTCTGCAGCCAGCATTCCTGTTGAATATATATGCAGCTGATTCTTTAGGGTTTCCACAAAAAGCTAGGGTTAATTAGGTTTAACCTTAAGACTTGGTCACAAGACTTTATCAACCAGTTTAGGGTTGAGCTAGGTTAACCCAAAGACCACGGGAGATTCTGTTCTGGAAGGAATGAGCCAACTTCCTGAAAAATCTCAGAATTAACCAAACTGCACTACTGTTAGATCAGTACATGATGTCTTAACATTTGTTATGACATCAGAATTCCTGTTTACTGATTTTGGTAGAAGGCAATAAATGTGATCTTTTGCAAAATGCTCAGATACACACTCATACACAGTAGCTACTGTATGCCATACTTTTTCTGCATAAGGTACCTAATAATCCATAATGTTATGACATCAGTCATGACATTTACACACCTGGTTTTACCAAAAATACATGCCAATAACTAAACACTTACAAAAAAGATTGAAAAATATTTGATTTTCAATCAAATATTGAATCATAATTCCATGGATCTTTTGTGCAAGATTGTAACCTAATTCAGCTCTACTATAAGTACACAACCTAAACCTAATGCATTGGACGTGAAAATTGCTGCAGAAAAACCATAAGCATATTGGAAAAAATCAAGAAAACTTGAAAACTGTTTTCCAGGTTCCAACGTGATTCAAAGCATTTTTTGGATTCTAATACATTGCTAGAACTCCCAGAAACGCATTGGAGTCAAAACCAAGTGCTAAGGCCTAAGAAATCTCTCTACACAAACCCACGATTTGCACATTTTTTTCATAATCGTAATCATTGATTCATGCATATTTAATATCTTTTTGTGATCGTTTTGTATTGCTAGGGACTGTATGAAGCTTTTGGCATAGGTTAATTGGATTAAAATGTCATAAATCCAAAGATACCATGAACGAAATCTAGGGTTTCCAAGCTTCCAAATTGGGGCTTTATTACTCAGGCAAAATTAGAACCCCTAACGCATATGGTTGAAATCGTTGTATCAAGACGAATCAAAATTCACCCTCGCGAAATATTTATATAGAGCACAACTTTATTCGCTATTTTTTCGTATTGCAGGTTGTGGGGGTTAAAAACCCCCGCTATCTAACATGTTTTATGCAGGTTCAACGAGGAAGATGACCAGGTGGTGACATGCCATTGGTTTATTCAAAATGCGCGCGTTATTTTTTCTCTTTCCAGCATATGAATTGTTTTTTAAATATTATATTTGTTGCTTATCATAATAACAAAGCGTGCAAGATGGCTCAGTGGATGGCGCGCTGGCATGTAATCATTGGGACCTGGGTTCGATTCCCAGGTCCCCCAAATAATTGTTTCTATTTTTTCTTATGTAATCCCATGCAGGCTTTCAAAGGGGTTCTATCATGCACCTCTCACATCCAAATGCCAAGTGGCCATATGCACAAATCAGAAGATCATAAGTGGATGACCACCATGTTCCCAGTCAATGCATGTGCAGCTGATCTCCAAAGTCAAACGTGGCTTGATTGCTAATGGGCCAGGAATTTCTAACATACCCCCATCTGGGCCCAACACCCCCATGGTTTTGTTTCTCATTTTTTTCTCTTTTATATTCTTCTATTTAATTATTATTATTAATTACTATTATTATTATTTAATTAACTTAACTATTATTTTCACAATAAATTCAGAAAATTAAAATGTAAATATTTTTATTATTATTATTATTTATTAATTTCACTATTAATTATTATTTTGTAAATAAATACTAATAAATTGATTTAGTTTAATTAGGTTTAATTTTGACTTTTTCATAATAAATAAAATAAGTTTAGAATTAGGGTTTTTCTTTTAACAATTTTAATCCTTTTTTTATTTTATTTTCATTAAAACATTAAAAAACTAAAAAATACTTTTTTTCTTTTAATTAATTAATTAATTAATTAATTAGTAAATTAGGTTTAATATTAATTAAATGCAAAAAAACCAAAGTTCCATTCTTTTCTCAAAAAGGGTCAAAACCCTAAGACTTTTCCCGATTCAATTTTTCTCGCGCATGTTTATTCTTGATTCCTATTTTGATCATATTTATGTAACTGCTCCGAGAATGTAATAGATAATTAGGACTTTTATCGCTTTCTTTATTTTCTCGCAATTTATTTTCAAGGGTTATGTTTTTGGCGATGTAAATACCCGACGCCTTGTAATAGCGTAGATTCACTTTCTGCAATTTATTTTCCGCACACTTATTAACTGTTAACTATGCATGACAAGACTTGCCTGAAAAATAAAATCAACTCGTAGCTCACCATCGCATGTACAAGATAATATAAATTGAATTTGACACACGTGCACATGCCACTCCTAGGGTACGCATCACTTGGTTGCCTCGACGTGGTCATCAAGTATAGGGTGTTTTAGAGGTCGCCCTCCTGTCTAAAGATCCAGTTGCCTCTAAACGGTTGCCTCGGATAAAAAGGATCTAGGACATTAGGGTTACCGCTAAGGCGTCCTACTATTGCTTTGGTGACCACACATGTCCCTATAATCGAATTGACCCGAATAACTCCAACGACGGTGCTACCTACTTCTCAATAGTGGGATAGTACTATCTAAAGGACATTTACACAACTTAATTCTTTTAGAGTAGGTAGATTTCTCCTGGGTACTTGCTCTTTCAAAAAAACAAAAACAACTTTTCGCACCTACACTTTCAAAAAGTTTTCAAACAAATACTTCATACACTCTTGAGGACAGATACAAGAGTTACCAAGAAGTTTTTAAAACAAACTTTTTCAAAACCCACAAATACAAGAAAAGCAAACAATTTTTGAAAACATAGTGAGCAAGTACCTAAGAGCCCGTGGATAACCACGGATAGAAGGGGTGCTAACACCTTCCCCTTCTATAATCTACCTCCCGAACCGAGAAAAATCTCGAAAAGGAATTTTGCTGTGCTTTTGTCCTTTCCTTGTTGGAGAAAATAAAAGACGGTGGCGACTCTTGCTTACCGCGACATTTCGCGAACCAGCATTCCAAAACAGTCAGTTCTATTTCCACCGATCACAACAAGGATTCTTGGACTATCAATACTTCATATGACTTTAAAACATCACTATGGACCCCTAAGATTACTCATGATAAGTTTCAAGCCTTGAACCCCATTTTTGATCAGTCAATTGGATAGTTGACCTAAAAGTCAATTGTATTGGGAAAAAAGTCAACCATGGCCAATTTATAGTCAAACTTCATATTTTTTGATCCACATCAACATTCTAGACTCATATGTATCATTTGATCAAGTTTGGATCACAATTCCTCAAGAAATTTGATCAAATCATCAAAAGGGCAAAATGGTCAAAATTAGGGTTTTTACTGAGAAAGGGCAATTTCTGATTTTTGACCTAGCAAATGATCAATTGAGTTGAAGCATGATTCCAAGGATTCAATTGCATCATCTTGACCTAATTATATGGTTCAAAACATTGCAATTTCATTGGGTTGACAGATGAAATTTACAGTCAATTGATCAAAGTCAACTGTATACTGAAAAGTCAAACTTTGACTTTTTGGTAAAAATCAAGTGCCAAGGGTCACAATTCATCAAAATATGTCAAAATGTGAAACATTTTCATCAAGAAATCAAGGATTGAAGATTAGATCTTAAAATTGGAAATTTTCTTAACTTAGAAATTTTTCTAAGTATAAAAAATTTCTTATTTTTTCTCACCTTTAAGCCATTTTTTAACCATGATACAAGATGATTCAAGGAAAGTTCCCAACATGAAAGTTGTAGACCTCCATGAAATATACAACTTTGCTTCACACACTTTTCCATAAAGATGCTTGGATCTCAAGATATAATTTTGTGAATACATGCCCATGAACTAAAATAACTTAGTGAAATTTTGCCCTAATTTAGGCAGGTTTTGGACCCAACTTCATGGAAAATTTTCACCTAGTTAAAAGAGGCATCTTTAAATTCATTTCAAATATGAGTTATAGAACACATTGCAAGCTTTCCAAAATGTCAAAGAACTCCTCAAGATCATTTTTGAGTAGAGAGAATCGAAGAGAGGAAGTTGGCAATTTCTTACTTTGAATTCAAGCCATTTCATGAAGAACAAATTTCAAATCTGTACCTATGTTGCCTCATCCATGCTTTACAGGTACCAAACTTGTTTCTTACTCCATAATTTAATGCTTACTCAGTTGACAAAGCTTTAATTCAAGCTCAAGAGCCTTTGTCTAAGTTGTAATTCCATAAATGGCATAAAGTGGCCATTGCCATTTTGGAAAAGGTTCACTTTTGCAACTTTCCAATTCTTGAGCATTGAACTTGTCTCCTTTGCAGACCTAAGGCAACTTGTATGGAACTTATACCAACCCTAAGCAGGCCAGTACAAGCATGTGAAGACTTGTCCCTTCACTTTGCTTCAAAAGCAAGAAAGTGTGCCAAAAGGCTAGAACTCAAGGATCTGTTAAAGAGCTGACTTGAAACTTATCCCATACTAATACACAAAGACATTACAACAGAAAACACGATTGCTAGAAGCCTGAAACATTCAAACACTCCATATCACCAAAAAAACTGTCAAAACTTAAAGTTTTTGCATAAGCATAACAATCCATCATTTGGCTCGTGCGTTTCAAGTTTCAATCATCAAAACACTTTAC
Organism: Vicia faba; assembly: GCA_948472305.1. Lineage (NCBI taxonomy): Eukaryota > Viridiplantae > Streptophyta > Magnoliopsida > Fabales > Fabaceae > Vicia > Vicia faba. The sequence goes on from OX451741.1 coordinate 364,779,578, forward strand.
CTACTTGATATATAAGTAATCCAGACCATTATCCCTGCACTGTAACTCCTTCTCCATCATCTTCCATTTTTGTTTTCAAATCTTGCAGGTTGACTTGGATAGAGAGTTTCAAACACTTTCAAAGCAAGGTAAGGGTTGGAACACACTCAGGGAGGTTCAAGCAAGCTCAAGCAATCATCAGGCCTTCATAAATCTCACTCAAACTCCATTCATGATTTCAACTGAAAGAGGTAAAAATCTCAACTTCTATCTCTTCATACATGCATCCATTGGCCACGATTTGTGAATAAACAATGTAGACCTCATTGCTACAAAGTTGTACATATCCATAACTTGCATTTATTTGGCCTGAGTTGAGAGAATTTTGAACTTGAAGTTCCTGGAAAAATTAGGTTTAAATTTAGGGCTTTTAAAATTTGTTTTGATCTTTGATTGTTAGCTTACATAATTTACACGGTTAGAATTGTGAGACAAAATGCTACAACATTCATGTTATCAGTTTCCATTTTTATTGAGAGATGAGAAAGTTACAGAGCTTCTGGCCAGCTTGAGGAAGAAGATGAAGTACAGGGCAAGGACTTTGTTTGTGTTATGTTGTTTTTGTTTCACATAAATCAACGGACGTATGGCCACCCCAGTGGCAAGGTAGCGCACTGGTGAGGCCCAGGTCCCGGGTTCGAACCTTAGCGCTACCTTTTGTTTTTTTCACATTTTTTCCATTTTTAGTTTTTGCTGTTTTGCATGTTTGGGCCTCCACGCTGGGCCTTATGTTTTTTTTTCTAACATTCACAACTTGATTGCTCAGGATACCCCCTAGCCCAACTATTTTCATATATTTTATTTATTTGTTTTTATTTTTATTTTTTTTTGTATTAAATATTTTTTTAATACATAAAAATCATGAAAAATATAAATATATTGCATTTTTTATTTATTTTTATTTTTCACATAAAAAATACTTTTATTAAACTATATATATTAATTATTTTTTTAAACAAACTTGTAAATATAATAGATTTAGGTTAATTATTTTATCTTTTTATTTTATTTTTTTTATTCATACTTGTAAAATATTTATTTTTGACATATAAAAATTAAATATTTTCATAAAATATCATTCATTATTTTAATACAAAAAATACATAAAAATAATACATAAGAACTTTATTTTCTTTTAAACTAGAAATTAGGGTTAACTTTATTTTTTTTAGAATTAATTTCTTTTCCTTAAAATTATTAGATTTAGGTTAAACTTTTTTTCATATAAGAAAACCAAACAAATATTCTTTGCATATATATATATATATATATATATATATATATATATATATATATATATATTATTGCATATTTTATTTAAATATTATACATTTGTTTATTCCAATATTCGTATAAATTCGATTTGGTTGTAATAGCTTATTTAGATTTATATTCTTGCAAATCCCCATTCAAATTTGTATTTACCCCTCCCATAAATTGTTGTAATAGCTTAGTAATCTTTACATTACGCAATTTACCGCTTTACATGCCATGTTAATTAATTAGGGTTTGTATGGAAAGATAAAAACAAATCAAATGGAAAACCCTAATACAAGATAAACAAAGCATGAAAATAACACACTGGCACACAAGCATCCCTAGGGTTTCTCCACTTGGTTGCCTTATACAAAAAATGACCATATTACGCATGCGAAGTATCTTGGCAAAACAAACAAATATAAGATCATAGTCCCTCGATGACGCTATTCTAAGTTGCCTTACAAATGATCTTGGTCCCTCAAAATGCTAAGATACTTTGCAATATTGCTAATCATGGTTATACGATGACCCACGCGCGTCCCGTTTATATCCAAAGATAGGGTTTCTTACCAAATCAATGGTAAGACAACAATGTCAAAGGAATAGAAAATGCATAAGCAAGACATTTGAGTAGGTAGATTGCTTCTAGTTACTTGCTCTATTTTCAAACAACTATCCTTGCTATTTTCAAAACAAACAAACACATTTCCAAACATTTTACAAACATTGAAAACATTTTCAAAAAGATAAACATCTTTGTATACATTCTTACGAACGAGAATCATTACAAAGATTGCCTAAACGAATGACCTATTTTACAAAATACTTTAAAAACCACACCAAACACATTTTCAAACAACAAAAGCAAGTGATCTAGCAAGTAACTAAGAGCCCATGGAAAACCATGGACGAAAAGGGTGCTAATACCTTCCCTTTTCATAATCTACCCCCCGAACTCAAGAAATAATCTCAAAGGTCTTTCCTGTGCTTTCTCACCTTTCCTTTTGGATAAAAGAAAAGTCAGTGGCGACTCTTGCTAAACCGCAAAATTTGCAATAAAACACAAAACCCTCAAGTCAGTTCTCCCACCGTATCATAGCAAGCAACTAGGAACAATCTACCTACTCAAAAGTATATTCATTTCTTCCTTTCCTTTGATATTGCTATCTTACCATTGGTTTGGTAAGAAGCCTTATCTTTGGATGTAAAGGGACAGGCATGGATCATCGTATAGTCATGATAGCAATGTTGTGAGATATCTTAGCATTTCTCTTTGAGGCACTAAGATCATTTTGAAAGGAAACATTTGTAGCGTCATCGAGGGACTATGATCTTGTATTTTGATTTGTTTTTGCTAAGACATCCCACATGCATAATATGACCATTTTTATAAGGCAACAAAGTGGAATTACCCTAAGGGTGCAAGTGTGTTTGATTTACATGTGTTGTTTATCTTGAATTAAGGTTTACTAATTGTTGATTTTAGTCTTGCCATACAAACCCTAATTACTAACATTTATATGAAAGCGATAAATTGCAGAAAGTAAAATTACTACGCTATTACATCATTAGGGGAGGGGGTATACAAATTTATAAATGGGGATTGCTAGAAATTAAACCTAATTAGCTATTACAACCATATTGAATAATGTACAAGAATTGAAAATATAATGTACAAGAAGATAAATGAAAAATAAATGATTTTTTGTTTGGTTTTAATGAAAGGGTTTAGTTTTGACCTAATTAGGGAAAATGATTAATTAAAATTAAACAAATTTAAACTTAAACTAATTAAGAAAATAAATTAAGTTTGAAACATTTTTAGATTTTTTATGAAAAGGTTTTTATACTTAATGAAAATAATATGGTAATTAAATAATTAAAAGAGACTTAAGTTCTAAATTAATTTTAAATAAATAAAAAATTAAACCTAAATCTAATTATTAATTTATTAAGAAAAAGAAATTAAATTTGTTAAGAAAATGTTTTTGTCTTCTGTCTTTATAAAGAAAATAAATAAGTGTAAAAATAATAAATAAAAATATTTTTGGATTTTTATTAATAAAAAAAAATAATAAAGAAAAATGAAATAAAATAAAATAAGAAAAAGAAATTAAATTAAAATGAAATGATAAAAAAATGTTTGGACCAGTGTGCAAAAATAAATGGAGGGGTTAGACGTTAGCAAAAATGACAAAGCCCACTATTGGAGGCCCATGCGCGCCTGTTTGTGACAAAAAAGGGAGGAAAATGTGAAAAGTGTGAAAAAAGGCAGCGTTGGGGCTTGAATCCACGCCCTAGACATGAAACGCGCGTTGCCTTGCCATTGGGGTGGCTGTACACCCGTTAACATAAGTGAAATGATAAATACATAATGTGATACGGTGGGAGAACTGACTTGAGTTTTGCGTTTGTATTCGCACTTGTTCGGTTTAGCAAGAGTCGCCACCGACTTTTCATTTTATCCTAAAGGAAAGGTTAAAAAGCACAGGAAAAACCTTTTGAGATGTTTCGTGGGTTCGGGGGGTAGATTATGAAAAGGGAAGGTATTAGCACCCTTTTCATCCATGGTTATCCATGGGCTCTTAGTTACTTGGTTTTTAGATCACTTGCCTTTGATTTTCAATTGTTTGAAATGGTGTGTGTGTGTGTGTGTTTTGAAAATGTTTTGAAATAGACGCCTTTGTTTCGGCAACCATTGTAATGAATCATGTTTGAGTATATATGAAGGTGTGTATCTTTTCGAAAAGATGTTTCAAATGTTTTTGGAAGTTTGTTTTGAAAGTGTTTGTGGTTTGAAAAGTAGGCAAGTGTTTTTGCAAGTTTGATCAAGTAACTAAGAGTTTGTCTACCCCTAATTTTACTCAAAGGTTTTTCCTCATGTTTTAACCCTTTTAACAGTTTTGTTCCACCATTGCATTTGGTGGGCAATCTTGCGTTAGGATGTTTAACGGGACAAGCGTGGGTCATCGTATGGACCATGAATGCAATGGTGCCAAGTGTCTTTGGCAATTTTGCTTGAAGGGACTATGATCATTTGATTAGGCAACTTTCGAAAGCGTCATCAAGGGACTTTATGATCATTTGAATTATTTTGCCAAAGAAACTCGACGTGCAAGCATGGCCCATTTTGGAAGGCAACAAGCGGGATTACCCTAGGGGTGCAAGTGTGATTGTGTATTAATTTCATGCATTTGTCTTGTATTAGGTTATCTAGCGTTTGATTTTATGTGCATACAAACCCTAGGTCTAAACATGGTATATTTGAAAGCGATAAATTGCGGGAATTTAAAGTCTACGCTATTACAAATGAGTATCCGGGGATGGGGGTACAATTATTTACAAATGGGGGATGATACTTATTAGGAGAATAGTATCCATGTATTTACAACCAAATCGAATTGCGATCCCAAATGTAATATGTATCAAATATATAAGATAAGCAAATGTATCAATGTATAAAAAGATAAAATGTGTATTGTAAATGTGTATGTGATTTATTTACAAGGTGAGAAATGTATTTATTAAGTATTCTTATCTTGTTTTGTATTTGTTAATTATGTACAAGTAAAATATTTTAAGAAAAGAAAAGGAAATGTTTTAAGTTCTAATTTATTTTCAGGTATTTTATTGTTTTTATGTTAGTATTCTTTATGCACAAAATTTTAACTAAAAAAAAGAAAAGAAAATTGTTTCACTTTGAGAAAATTAATATTAAGGTTTATATGTTCACTTAAAAATGTAATAAAAATAAAAAGAAACAAATAAGAACATTTTTAAAAAAAGGTATTATTTTATCTACAAATAAACAATTTATGTTATAAAGAAAATAATATAGTGTTAGTATAAAAAGTAGGAAATAAATAAAAATGGAGAGGAGTTAAATGGGCTTGGTGTGAACTTGCTATGGCCCAAACAAATGAAGCAGTAAAAGAGATAAGGGGGGTGCGCTTGGAAAAACGAATGGGCTTAGGCGTGTTTGGCAGAGGCAGGCCCAATGCACTTCACAAATTTGTGAGGGTTTCAATTGAGTTGTGTTCATTTATATTCTAGGGTTTCAGACGAAAGCGGCGCCGTTCACTTAGTTTCCATCCTCTTCATCTTCTTCGCTTCTCAAGCCATGCGTCTGAACAAGTCTCCTCTTCGCCTAAAGTTACCATGCGCTGCCTCCATCTCCCTCTTTCCAAGGTCAGGCAAAACAGTGATGATACGAAAGGTATGGATCTGAGCTTTGTTGGCTTAACGCTTTTCTTTTGGGGTTTCAGTTCATATGTTTATTAGCTCTGATTGATTTTTATTATTTATTTCTGTTTGAGATGTATGAAAATGAAGAGAAGATTATACCTTTGGGAGAAAGGATGGAGGAGGACGGCGGCGCTTCCGGTGGCCAGAGGAGGAGGGGGTAGTGGTGCTGAGCTCGCTTTGCTGGAAAACCTGGTACTTGTGTCTTTTCAGGTTTTATGATGATGATGTCTGAGAACCTTTCGATAATTTCCTTTTCTCTCTTTCTATTTGCTTCGAATGCTTATTCTGAGTTGTCTTTGTTTATTGCTGGTATGCTTTCAATGATGATTCATCTGAGATGCCTTGTATGCTGATATACCTGCTTGCTCGCCTTTTCCTCTTCTCATACTTGCTTGCTGATATGCTTGATATGAAATATTTGCTTAATGATGTATCTGTTTGCTCTGAGCTTGATAGTGTTGGTATTTGTTGCACCCTATGATGAAAGTTTTCTGAGGGTTTGGTTGGTGGTCTGAATGCTTAGGTGTTGATATGCTGAGATATTTGGTATGTTGTGTTGGATTGATTCTGGTTTTGGAAAGGGCTTTGAAGGTTGAGCTTGTAGTTCTGGTTTGGGGTTACAGGCTTTGTATGCTTGAAAACAGGTTATAGGCTTGAGGGCCTTGAGGTTATGGCTTTTGTTGAGGCTTCAGGCTTGATGAGAGTTTACAGGTTTAAGGTTTATGGTGTTTTGGTTGAGATTACAGGTTAGGCTTGAAGTTTTGAAAGGCTTCAGGCTTTTTGATATTTGATACAGTTTGGCTTTTGTTTCTGGTTTTTAAGGTTTGATGAACTTGGAGGCTCTTAGGCTTTGTGTGGCTTCTGATATCTATGTTATGCAGGTTGATGGCTCTTATATTATTTTTCAGGGTCTTGGCCTTTTTGTCTTTTAAGGGCAGGAGGTGTTATATTTTTGTATATTCGTTCTTTTTGAACTTGGTCAATGCTTGGACAGGTTTGCAAGGCTTGAGGTTTTCATTCTTTGTGATCACTTCTGCTGTATGCCTTCTGTCTCCTTTTTCTATGTGTTCTGATACATCCTGCTTATATCTTTTGTTTAGCCTCTAGCCTGCTGTACTGTAAGCTGCTTTCCTCTCTCTTCCTCTCTCCAGATTAAAGAAAAGCATTTTTATTGCTTAATTTTGTCTTTTCTGAAAAAGTAATTAGCCTAGGAAGATGATGTACTCTGAACATTGCTTGCACTATTGTTTTCCTCTGATTATTTTCCATGTTTCTTGCATACTTTGTGTACTTTATTAACAGCTTTTTGGAGTTTGATATCTTTTGGTAACCTTGGACAATTTTGACAGCTTTGGCTTGGTTTGAAATTGTAATTTAGTTTGCCTTTACTAGTACATGCTGTTTGGAAACTTGGTTGACAATTTTTGGATTTATGCAATATGTTTGAAAATTTGAATTTGTGCATTTCACCTTTTTGCAAGACATTCTATCCCTCTTTGTGAACCGAGAGCAATCTCGTGATTTGCAGAGAGGGCAAACTGATTCCGGCCAGTTGCTTTTAATGATGAATCTAATTTTTATCTGCTTTTAATTTCATTTCATCTGCTTTTGACTTTTCCTTTTTCTTTGTTTTGCAGATGAAAAAATAATTGAGCAACAAGGGAGCATTGGATAGAAGATGAAGACTTAAGAATTTTTAGGACATAGTTTTATTTTCCTTTTAATCATTGTAACATTATTATTATAAATACTTTGTAAACAATTACTGTATTTAAATAACAATTGTATACATAATTAAAGATAAATAAAAAAGTCTTTTTATTGACATTCATTTTTAATTCTTCTTCAAATGTTTATTTAATTGTTTATAATTCTTAAATTATAATAAAATGGAAATAAATTCCAATTATTCTAACTTAAAATAAATAAATAATTGATAAACATTGTGGTCTTAGCATCAATCAATAATAAACCCGGCACTCCAATTATCCAAAGCAATGCACAGTTAATCTCAACAAATGTCCATATCCCTTTTCTTTTAATGATTCAATCAAACACTGTAAATTCTCAATCCAAATGCCTTAGCTCATGTCCCAGAGTAACTTGAAAAGCACTGTAGAATTAATTCTTTCTGAGAATGCGCACGCAAAAACCCTAATTCTTGACTTAATGTTAGAGAAGCGTCCGCCTAATCAAAACCTGAGCCAACTCAATCAAACCCTAAGCAATCTGCTTGAACTATTTTAAAATTAATGACAACCCTAAATTTTGTCTGACTGACAAGAAAAGTCTGTTTGACCGATTCTTGAGCCAGTCTGAAAAATCAGGAAAGCCCGAAGCTGTGATTTCTTGCGGTAAAAGAGGAGGGCAAATTTTGGGGTACAACACATAACATAAAACAAGTCCTGAAAATGACTTCATCTTTAACCTCCAACCATGGTTCCTGTAACTTGCTCATTTCTCAATAAAAATGAAAGATGCAAACATGAAAGTTGCTCCATTTTTCCATACGAATCCAACCATATAAATATCATAAGCTATACATCAAAGATGAATGAGAATTTCTAAAAGTACCAAATTCTGACCTAACTTTTTTCAGAGATTCAAACCTAAAATTCTCTAAGCTCAATCAATATAAATGAAATCTATGGACATGTACAGTTTCAGGGTAATGATATCTACAATTTATCTTAAAAAATGCAATCTTAACAATGCCTAAATGAAATGATAGAAGTTCAGAAAAGATACCTCCAAACTGGAAATCGTGAAATGCAAATGAGCTTGATTCAAGGTGCTGTAATGATCAGGTTAGCTTCCTCAAGTTCCCAGGAAGCTAATATAATGATTAGCTTGAGCAATGGATGGCTGGAATGGCTTGGAGAAGTAAACTTGTAGACTCTATTTTTTGGTTATGGAGGTTGATGAAAATGGTGTTACAGTTCTGGAACAAGGACATGGATGGACTATATTTGAGGCATAGCAACTTTGTGAATGATTAGGAATGGAAACGCACGGGGGAAATGTGAGTTACAAGTTCAAAGTCAGAAACTGTGCATCAATGGTATTTTTGGACAATTTCTGGCTTGCAAGTGTTTAAGAGAGTTTCAGGGTGCTTAAGCTCATGTCTTAGTTCACATATAGTGCCTCTATTTATAAGCAACAAGTTTTGAGACTTGTAGTTGATCAGAATTCAAAATCAAATGTTTAAGCTCAACATGTGATTTTCTTGAAAAATTAAGTTTCAATGCTTTTTACTTGCTATTGTAGAGTGGTTATACTTTAACCAAGATTGCTTATGACTTTGTAGATAGAGTATGATCAGAGGGAACAAGTGAGAGGCTCAAGAATTGACTTTGTACATAAAGCTTGCTTTTCAAGAATGGCAATGTTAGCTTTCTTCCCAAAATGGCAAATGGACTTGGACAATGCTTAAAACACTTGGATTATAGCTCAAAAGTTTGTGTAATCCATTAATTATGGATATATACACAAGTTAGAAGACCTGCAAAGCAAGATTATACAACCTAACATTGATATTGGATTATGTGTTCATTAAGAAATGGCTTGTAATACAAGAATGAAACACTAACTTCATGACTTCGATTCTCTTAGCTCAAGTATGATATCTATGAGTTCTTGGAAATTTTGGAAAGCTTGTAACATCCTATACAACCTTCATGTTGGACATTTTTGAAAATTCCATTTGAAACTAGGTGAAAAGTTTCCAAGAAGTTAGGTCAAAATCCTGCCTAAACTAGGGCAAAATTTCACTAAGTCCTTAAGTTTCATGATCATGTCTTCACATAATCATAACTTGAAATCCAAGAATTTTTAGAAAAAGTTATGCCCTACAATGTTTTAGATCTCATTGAGATATACAACTTTCATATTGGAAGTTTCCTTTGAATCATCTTGCATCATGGTGAAAATTTGGCACAAATTTGTGAAAAAAAACATGAATTTTCAACACTTAGAAAAATTCAAGTCTTGGAAATTTTGAATTTTCAAAATGAAATCTTGACTTTTTGATTTCTTGATGAGCAATTTTCATATTTTGACATGTCTTGATGAATTTTATTCTTTGAAACTTAATTTTGATCAAAAAGTCAAAGATTGACTTTTCAGTGTACAGTTGACTTTTCATTAGTTGACTGAATTCAACTAACAATCAATTGATCTTGAGAAATGTTTTGAACCATGACATTAGGTCAAAATGAATCATTTAAATCCTTGAGATCATTCCTTGAACCAATAAGTCATTTGTTAGGTCAAAAACAGAAATTACATCTTCTTAGTCAAAACCCTAATTTTGACCATTTTGCCCTTTTCATGATCTGATCAAATTTCTTGAGGAATTGTGATCCAAACTGATCAATTGACAAATATGAGTTCATTATGTTGATATGGATAAAAAATTATGAAGTTTGACTGTAAATTGACCATAATTGACTTTTTCTCCAATACAACTGATTTTAGGTCAATTGATCAATTGACTGAGCAAAAATGTGATCCAAGACTTGAAACTTGATATGAGAAATCTTGAGGGTCCAAAATGATCCATGAAAGTAATATGGGGAATTAAAAATCCAACTGTCCTTGTGCAAACTCAAACCCTAATTTTGAGTTGTCAGTGCTGAGGAGGTGTCTTGAGCTCATCAAACTTTGTGTAGTCTTGAACCAAAGGAGATCTTGTGAGAGATTTCTGGAGAAATGAGAGGGCAAATTTTGGGGTACAACAGGGCACAAGGTGAAAGAAATTTAGGGAACTTAGACCAATGAGAAATAATAATGGAAGCTGCTGGCTAATGAGGATAGCATGAAGGAATATATAATTCGAGTTAAAACTTGATTGTACTGAAAAAGAGGAGAAAAACAATTCAAATTCAAAGAAGAGAGTGGAGGTGCTAGAAGACAAAAAACCGGTACAATAGTTCGTTGCAAATGGCAGAGCATGCTGCCTGCACCTATTGTGGTAGTCTGCCACACTACACCTTGTCTCCCACCGTTGTATCCCTGTATAAAAATCCTTATTTGCTGAGCTACTGAAGTGTGTGTTGGCGCTAATTTTATATGGACTTGATGTGATTTCTTGATCACAATCCCATGATCCAATGCAATATAGAAACCCTAATCCTTAGTCTATTAATAGATTTGTGTTGAATATTTAAATAAAGTTCAACTTACTACAAGATTTTGAGTGTATGGATACTGGAAGTGCGATAAAGTCTTCTTTCCTCATCCAATCTTGTACCGCCTGATAAGCAGTGGCACGACTGAAGTTATCTCTTAAAGATTAGTCATCTCAAGGATTCCTCCAAGTCTCTCTTAGGTTTATATATTTTGTCAATTTATTGTCTTAAGATGTTGTCTTTGATAACTATGTTTGTAGCTTGTACTCAACTAACTATGAGCTAAACCTTTTGTAGTTGAGCTATGTGAAATTAAAATCAAATAGTTTTTATGTTATATGTTGTGTGACTAGTGCTTGCTTTACCATGTGTTTTCTTTGTTAAAAACTTGTTTCTTTGAATGATCAACTTAGAAATAGGTAACAACTTGTTGTTGTGAGAGATCCAATAACAAGTGTACTTCATGAGTAAAAATGGTTGAAAAAGTAGGATAGAGATATTCACTTAACCTAGTTTACTTAGAGATAATAAACTGTAACCATTAAGGAATTCAAAATAATTTAAAAGGTGTATATTAGGGTTACAAGTGGGGCCTAGAGATTTGTTCCCTTGCCCTCTTATGCATGTTCTGAATGTTGTAGAAATACACCACAAGATCACTTTGACCTTGCATGTCACGACACCTCACAACATTATCACATAACTACACTAAAGATATTAATGGATCAAAGCTCAAATCAACCACTCTTAATATATTTCCACCACTTTTCACTTTACTTTTGATACTTGTTTTAAGTGAACTTGAACTCATAATCACCAATCATTATTTTTCTCTCTGCTCATGCTTAAATCAAAAAAATATTTTTCATACAAAATCCAAATATAATTAACGACACTTCCTGTGGGTACGATGCTCTTATATTTATTACTTGCTGCAATCAAAACATGTATACTTGCATGGGACACCTTTGAGTAAACCAAAAAGTTTTTGGCGCCATTGTCGGGGAGTGATTTAGTTACATTTATGAATTTTTTGTATTCATTACTATTGTTTTTATTTTTAAGAATTTGAGCCTTTAACCTTTCCCTGTAATCTAGTGTCACGACAGGTCTTTTAGCTATTTTATGCACATGTCGTTACACCCATTTTACAGTGGATATCCTGAACATTAAATAGCACTTAGAGCACTAAGAAGATATCAACTTACTAGACACATACCAATAGATCTTATTGTTGTTGATCTGACGGAGTTAGGAGACCCAGAACCACCAAGGCAATAAGATGGAGAAGATGAGCCAATCCATATCATGGATGATAACTAAATTATCGGTATTTCCAATGATAAGGACCATAGCATTAAAGACTGTGCAATTTTTGATCCAAATGCTATGAGCACTGGTATCATCTTGCTAGAAATCACTGCAACTCAACTCGAATTCAAGCCTATGATGTTTTAGATGTTGCAAACTACTGATCATTACTCAGGCTCTCTTAAAATACCCTCATTTTCACTTGAGATAACTCCTGGATGTTACTAGTAATTATAAGATTCTTGGCGTGACTGATGATGTGTTTTCGGGGAGGTATTTTCCTTACTCTTTAAGGGATAGAGCTAAGAGTTGGTTAAATTCCTTGGAGCCTAATTCCATTGCCACATGGAATGATCTAGATGAGAAGTTCTTAGCTAAGTACTTTCCTCCTTCCAAGAATGCAAAGAGGAGAAATGAAATTACTTCATTTAGGCAAGGAGATGAAGAGTCTTTATTTTATGTTTGGGAAAGATTCAAAGAGTGTCTTAGACAATGCCCTCACCATGGCATACCCATATGTATTAAACTTGAAACTTTCTATAATGGGTTGATTCCTTCTTCAAGGAACATGCTTAATGCCTCAATTGGAGGATCTCTTTTGTCTAAATCGTATGAAGAAGGTTATAAATTGATTCAGAGTATTATGACCAACACTTATTAATGGCCAGTCGCAAGAGCCACTATTAATTCTACTCAAAAGAAACCTGTTGGAATCCACGAGTTCACTGAAACTACATCCCTTGCTGCTCAAGTGGCTCAAATTCATCAAATGATGAAAAATATGATAACTCCCGATGTGGCTAAGCTTAAACCAGTGAAGGTGGTTACTGATGCATCTACAGTCGCCTGTGTTTATGGTGGAGGAGCCCATTTATTTGAAGAATTCCCTTCAAATCCTGTTTCAGTAAACTATATTGGCAATAATTACAACAAAAATAACAACCCCTACAGTAAAACATACAACCCAGGATGGCACAACCACCCTATTTTTTCTTGGAGTAATACTCAAGGTCAACCGAAGCCTCAAGAAACTCAAGAAATTCAAGTACCACAAGTTTCACAAGGTCAACTGAAGCCTTAACCAGCTGAAAAGTATTTTGAAATCCTTCATTCAAGAGACCAAGAATCAGTTTCAAGCACAAGGAGTGAACATCAAAAATCTCGAGAACCAAGTAGGAAAAATTGCTACTGCTTTAAGTTCAAGGAACATGGGTACACTCCCAAGCTCTAATGAAACGCCGGCCTCAACATATGGAGTAAATAATGTGGAAACTTGTAAGGTCATAAAGCTAAGAAGTGGAAAATAGTGTGAAATATTTGTACAAAAAAAGTGATGAGACGAGTGGAGTCCTGCTTGAGCAGGATAATTCTAAAGGAAGAGAAAAATACAATGAGGAACCATCCTCATCTGGACATCATGAAGAGAATACTGATACAACTGTCACTGACATGACTTATACTTCATAGAAACAACCTAAAGTCGTGCCTGAGTTGGACTGAGAAAATAAGTTTGTTCAAGAGAGACCACCACCTCCTTTTCCATAAACAATTAGGAAGGCAAAAGAAGAGAAACAATTTGGATAGTTTATGGAGATTCTCAAGCAGCTTCACATTAATATACCTTTTGTGATACGGTGGGAGAACTGACTTGAGGTTTGCGTTCGTATTCGCAAATGTTGCGGTTAGCAAGAGTCGCCACCGACTTTTTATTTTATCCTAAGGAAAGGTTAAAAAGCACAGCAAAAACCTTTTGAGATGTTTTCTTGGGTTCGGGGAGTAGATTATAGAAAGGGAAGGTATTAGCACCCCTTCTATCCATGGTTATCCATGGGCTCTTAGTTACTTGCTTAGATCACTTGCCTTTTGTTTTCAATTGTTTTAAATGGTGCTTGAGTGTGTGGGTTTTGAAAATGTTTTGAAAAGAGGCCAATGTGGTGGCAACCTTTGTAATGATCCATGTGGGGATGTATACAAAGATGTATGTCTTTTAAAAAGGTTTTCATTTGTTTTTGAAAGTTGTTTTGAAAGTGTAGTGAAGTGTGGTTTGAAAAATAGGCAAGTGTTTTGTTTTGCAAGTTGGTTCAAGTAACTAAGAGGTTATCTACTCCTAAATTTCTCAAAAGATTATTGCTATACTTTAACCCTTTTAACAAGTTTGCACCACCATTGTATTTGGTGGGCAACCTTGTGTTAGGATGTGAAAGGGACAGGCGCGGGTCATCGTTTAGACCATAATTGTAACGACGTTAAATGTCTTTGGGCAATTTCTCTAAGGGACTTGATCATTTGTTTTGTTTGTTTTGAAAAGTTTTATCGAGGGACTATGATCATTCAAACTGTTTGCTTTGCCCAAAGATGTTCAACATACAACATGGCCCATTATTTGAAGGCAACAAGTGGAATACCCTAGGGGGGGTGCAAGTGTGATTTGTGTGTCCATTTTCATGCTTGTTTATCTTGTATTAGGTCAAACTATTTTTTATCGTTTTTTCGCATACAAACCCTAATTCTAGCATGTTATTATTTAGAAAGCAATAAAGTGCGAATTTAAAATTACTAAGCTATTACACAACCAAATATGGGAAGGGGGGTACAAATGTTCAAATGGGGACATAGACAAGAATTTAAATCTAGATTATTACAACAATTGGATATTTGCATAGTGAATAAATTGCATAATTTAAATGTAAATAAAATAAATATGTAAAATGTAAAAAAAGAAAGTTTTTTTATGTGTATGAGAAAATATTTATGTAAAAGGAAAAAGAAATAAAAATGTATTTATTTTTTAGTATTTTGAAACTTAGGGTAAGAAACCCTAATTTTTATATAAAAAGGTATTATTATCTAATTTAATTCTACTATTTATTTATTATGTACAAAAATAAAATAAAATGAAGTATTTTGTGAAAAAAAGTATTTTTGTATCAAATATTAATAAAAATGAAGAAAATCAAGTATTTTATATTTTTATCTTTAAATATATTAATAAACATGTATATATATATATATATTAAACCCTAAATGAGTATTATACAAAATAAATATTTATTTAATATTTTAATAAAATAAATAAAAGTATTTTTTTTGTGTGAAATATTTTCAGGAAGTAAAAATAAAAATAAAAATGTATCTACATTATTTTCTATTTATTTTAATAATAGTGTACATATATATTTGTATATAAATAAAAGAAATAAACAAACAAATATGCCATAAATACAAAAAATGATGGAAAAAATATTTTAAAAATTTTAATGGCATGAGAAAAAATAAACAAAGTCAACCCAAAAAGAAAAAGTCAAAAATGTTGAAAAATAAACAAATGGGCTCAGGGGGTGTAAACCAAAAAAATGGGGTGTGAAAAGGAAACAAATCCAGGCCCAGCCCAGATCACTTCTTCTTCAACCTCTGTACATCTTTCTTCTCACAGAACACGCGTTTTCTAACTCTGGATTCCTGGACTTTCAAGCAAAACTCATAACATGAAAAGTGTAGAGCATTAAGAGACGGTTTCAACCATATAAAGAACATGACCTATCTCTCCAAGATGAGAGAGAATTTCTCTCCCCCTCTTTTCTGACCTAGTTTTTCTACCATTTTCAGAGCTAAAATTCTCTTCACTCAGACAAAAGAAATGAAAAGTAAAGCTATGTACATGTTCAGGGCTATGAGTAGGACTTTGTTTCTTCACAAACTTAAGACTAAAGATGCCTAATAAGAGAGATACGAATTCAAACTTTTACCTGTGCAGTTGAACTTCTATGTGGAGAATGAGAGACTTTCAGTGCAATGTAATGATTGGAAAAGCTTCCTTGAAGTCCAGGGATGCTTTTTCAATGCTCACTTTGTCTTGAAACTTCTTGTATCAAGCTATAGAACTTCACCTGCAAGTCAAAGATGTGAAAATGGTGGAAGTGGTTAGAGCAACTACAGATCGTGCCTTAGCTTCTGGATAGCTTGCATATGTTGTAAGGAAGGTAGAGGAACAGGTTTGGACAGAAATGTTTGAAGGGAATGAGAGATTGCACTCAAACTGCAGGGGCACCCCTGTTTGTGCAGTTTGAGGATGATTCTGAGATGGAGAGGGTTTGAAAGGCAAATGGCTCG
The DNA here is from genome assembly GCA_948472305.1 of Vicia faba. Taxonomy (NCBI): domain Eukaryota; kingdom Viridiplantae; phylum Streptophyta; class Magnoliopsida; order Fabales; family Fabaceae; genus Vicia; species Vicia faba. The sequence continues at coordinate 364,795,672 of OX451741.1, forward strand.
AGCAAAAGCTTCAATGTGGTCTATGGAATGTGTTTGATATCTTTTGTGTTGTGTGTCTTGACTGATATGAGAGATAGCATAAGTTATGGATGTTACTTCTATGTGAAGCAAGCAAATGTCAACTTGGTTTCTAGGCCAGTACAATGCCTCAATCTATGCTGCACCTTTGAGTCTTGATCAGTGGGATATGCCTATGCTTTTTTGCTTCAAAGATCTGCATTGTACCTCATAGATTTGCAAAGTTGCCATAAAGTATCACTTTACAAGAATGGATAACATGCTTTTTCTAGTTTAGGCTTGATTTTGTGTGTATTATCCAAATGAGCAAAATAATGTTAGAACACAAAGGATATGCATTGAATTATTGAGTGAGAATGGGATTAGAGGCCTGCAATGTAGCTTAAGCATGCTGAATTCAAATTTGCCAAGTTTATGAACATGCTTTGATGAAGAACAAAAGTGAATTTTTGCCAACTTGTGAAATTCGAATCTCTCAAGTTATGAGGTTGTTTGATGAGTTCTTGGACATTTTGGAAAGCTTGGAATGTGTACTACAATCCATCTTTGAAATGCAATTTGAAATTCCAAGTGGAAGGGTATGAAAAGTGGCCTTGAAGTAGGGTAGAAAACCTTGTCAAAATAGGTCAAATTTCACTAAGTTAAAAGATGGTTTAGTGCCCTTATTCAAAAAATCATAACTTGAGATACAAGCTTCAAATGAGAAAACTTTGTGTATCAAAGTTGTAGATTTTGCAACAAGCTACAACTTTCATGTTTTGACTTTTGTTTGAATCCAAATGGATCATGGTGAAAAGATGGGGCAAAGTTGGGAAAAAATTAGGGTTTTTCATAACTTAGAAAAATTCTAAGTTATGAAAAATTCCATTTTCAAACCCTAATTTGCATTTTGTGATTTCTTGGTGAACAAGTTTCATAATTTGGCATGTTTTGATGAAAAATGAATCTTGACTCTTGATTTTGACCAAAAAGTCAAAGTTTGACTTTTCAGTATACAGTCAAAATTGATCAATTGACTGGGAAATTCAACTGTCAATCTTGTGTACTTGGGATCTTTTGAGCTTGATGAACATGTCAAGATAATTCCATGGGGTCCTTGAGTCCATATGTGAGCTTGGTTTGCCATTGGCTAGGTCAAACAGTCAAAAATTGCCTTTGTGCAGTCAAAACCCTAAAAATGACCATTTTGCCCTTTTGGTGATCTGATCAAATTTCTTGGGGAATTGTGATTCAAACTTGATCAAATGGTCCATGTGAGTTCATAATGTTGATGTGGATCAAATTTCATGAGGTTTGACTGTCAATTGGCCACAGTTGACTTTTTCCCCAATACAGCTGATTTCTAGGTCAACTGTCCAATTGACTGGGAAAAACTTGGAATCAAGACTTGAAACTTGGTATGGGTAAACTTGGGAGTCCAATATGAAGCATGAAAGTCATCTTAGGCATTTTAGGTCAAAGCATCTTTAGGCAAACACAAACCCTAATTTGAGTCCACAGTGCAAGGAGAAGTCTTGAGCAGAGGAAACCCTAATTGTATCTTGATCTTTAAATGTCTTGTGATGAGAAAAATGTTGAGGAAATGAGAGGGCAAATTTTGGGGTACAACAGTTGCCCCTGTTCAATCTTTTTGGACCTGAAGAGTTAGATTGGCAAGTTTGCCTTTCGTGACTCGAGGGTAAAAGGAGATTGGACACTAGAGTGCCCGGAAATTTGCACTCGCATGCTGGAGTCTCAACAATGTGGTGTCGGGAATGGGCTTATAGATGCCATTTGGAGAGATGGTGGATAGGGAGATGGGCTTTGTAGATGCCATCTGGAAAAGTGACAGAACTTTGTCGGGAATGGGCTTATAGATGCCATTCGGGAGTGTTGATCGCATAAGAGGTTCTTTAGCGAGAACTTGTGTGTTTTAAGAAAGACAGATGTTTTCCTGGCTTGTTACAGGTGTTTGATCTTCAGTCTCCTTATGCAGATATGCCCTGGCTGGATACAGGTATTGAATCTTTGAACTCTGCAGACGTGCCCTGGCTAGATACAGGAATCGAGTCTGGAAATATGGTCAACAGATATGCCCTGGCTGGATACAGGAATCGAATCTGGAAATATGGTCAACAGATATGCCCTGGCTGGATACAGGAATCGAATCTGGAAATGTTGTAGTTGATAGATGTGCCCTGGCCGGATACAGGAGTCGAATCTTTGAACTCTGCAGACGTGCCCTGGCTAGATACAGGAATCGAGTCTGGAAACTGATCACTCTCAGATGTGCCCTGGCTAGATACAGGTATCGAATCTGGAATTGTGACAGTTGAAAGTAGTCGTTTTTGAGATTGTCTTTTTCCTGAAAAGGCAAAGACGTAAGCTGTATGCAATGTCATGATGTATGATATGCATGATGTCATGATGTTCCACATTTGATGTTGTATGTGTCTCATCATGTATGTAAGCAAGATGTATGAGGATGTGACATGTTTATGAGTGTAATTTCATCTTAGGAAAATAAATCCTTGACGAAAGGCCGGGAAGCTGTTTTGCGGAAGAGATATTTTGCCGAAGCTCTGATGAGAGGCCTGCTGAGGACTTTAACAACGGATTCCGCTGAGAATAATGATGATAAACTCCGCTGGGGAAAACCAAAGATAAACTCTGCTTGGGAAAACCAAAGATAAAATCTGCTTGGGAAAACCAAAGATAGACTTCGCTGGGGATTGAAGGAACTTTTGCCGGGAACGGTCTTCCGTGGCTTTTAGCTGAGGATAACCCAGTTATAAGTCCTTGTGAGGAAATAACTCTAAATACAACTTGGGCGAGACGTTCGTACTTCGCCGGGGATAAGCTCGCAAAATCTACTGGGGATGAGCTTTTGAGACCTGCCGGGGGATGTTGTGCCTTTTTCAGGATCGACGGGGAATCGACTCCTGCTTGGGGAAAGTGCTGCTGAATTTTGCTTTACTCTGCGGGGAGTTGAGATGATTTGGTCACATTTTCAGTTGAACCTGCCTTGGTGCTTTGGCGGACAAAACAACTAGACCGCATTAGACGAACTCCACATTGCCCCTGTCTTTGATGTCACTTGTAATTAATCTCTTTTCATATGCAAACATTTATGAATCAGCAATTTAATGTCAAATGCATATATCAAAAATGAACATTGGACGTTCTTCGCAAGACAAAACAGAAAAAGAAAAACAATGGCAATTTGTATGGACAAGGGAATTTTCATTGATTTAAACTTTGCCTGTGAATAGGCGTTTTTTGTACAAGAGACTGACATCCTAGTAAGAGGACATCGCCAAATAGTATAGAGTTTACATTTTGAAAAAGAAAACAAAACAGCTACGTGAACAATCCCACTGGGTTCCAACTCTGCTATCGCCTTTATGTTTTCGAACGTCTCATCGCCTTACTGCCTAATCTGAAGATGAAGCTGATTGGTCAATGCCGAAATTTGGGCCAGATAGTTGATGCCGAATTCCGGATGCGAAGTGATCCAATGAGACATAGTGTTACGCTTTTATCCCTAACTTTTGCCTGGACCGCCCTTTCGGGTTTTCAGTCCACCGGGATACCCATTTTTGCCCAAGCCGCCCTTTCAGGTTTTCGACTTGCCGGGTGTACAGATTTTTTTCATTTCATCCCTTATTTTTGCCCGAACCCTTTTGGTTCGCCGGGAAGCCCTTATTTTTGCCTAGGCATGTCAACCTAGCGGGTCTTTTATTTATGCGTAGTATTTTTTCACTATGTCTGCATTGGCGGGGTGAGGAAGGTCGTCACCATCCATGGTGGTTAGGATCATGGCTCCTCCTGAGAACACACGCTTAACCACAAATGGTCCTTCGTAAGTAGGGGTCCATTTGCCCCGGGGATCACTTTGAGGAAGGATGATGCGTTTGATTACCAGGTCCCCAACTTGATACTCTTGCGGTCTGACTTTCTTGTTAAATGCCCTGATCATCCGTTTTTGATACGTTTGACCATGACAGATAGCAGTGAGTCTTTTTTCGTCAATTAGATTTAGTTGATCAAGTCGAGTTTGGATCCAATCATCTTCATTCAAGTCTGCATCCTTCATTATTCGGAGAGAGGGTATCTGGATTTCAATCGGCAAGACTGCCTCCATGCCGTAGACCAAGGAGAAAGGAGTTGCCCCGGTTGATGTCCTTGCTGAGGTGCGGTACCCATGAAGAGCGAACGGTAACATCTCATGCCAATCTTTATAGGTCACTGTCATCTTCTGCACAATTTTCTTGATATTTTTATTGGCTGCCTCTACAGCCCCATTCATCTTCGGCCGATAGGGGGAAGAATTGTGGTGCTGTATCTTGAATTGTTCACAGAGTTCAGTGATCATTTTGTTATTGAGATTGGTACCGTTGTCCGTAATGATTCTTTCCGGGACACCGTACCGACATATCAGATTATGCCGGATGAAACGCGCCACGACGCCCTTGGTTACCATGGCATATGAAGCTGCCTCAACCCATTTTGTGAAGTAATCGATTGCCACCAAGATGAAACGGTGCCCATTGGATGCCGTTGGTCGGATCTCACCGATCATATCGATGCCCCACATTGCGAAAGGCCAAGGTGCCGTCAGGACATTCAAAGGAACCGGAGGGATATGCACCTTGTCAGCATAGATCTGGCACTTATGACAAGTTCGGGAGTGCTGGTAACAATCGGCTTCCATTGTGGACCAGAAATATCCTGCCCGAAGGATTTTCTTAGCCATGGTGTGTCCACTGGAATGGGTTCCAAATGTACCTTCATGCAGTTCCATCATGATTTTCTCAGCTTCAGCCTTATCCACACAACGCAGCAGAGTTGAATCATGATTCCGCTTGTAGAGAATGCCGTTGCTGAGGAAGAATTTTGCAGCAAATCTCCTCATGAACTTGTTATTATTGACAGATGCACCTTCCGGGTATTCCTGGGCTTCCAAGTACCTCTTCACCTCGTGATACCAGGGTTTTTCAGTCACCTTCTCAGCCTCGAGCTCGCAGCAGTAAGCCGGTTCATCCAACTTCCAGATTGTGATTTGAGGAGCCTCATTGTCCCATTTAACTTTGAACATCGAAGACATCGTGGCTAGTGCGTCCGCTAGCTGATTCTCCTCTCTAGGGAAGTGCTCAAAAGTTATCTCTTCAAAGTGAGGGAGCAAGGTCGACACATACTCTTTGTAAGGAACGAGATTCGGGTGTTTCGTATCCCACTCGCCTTTGATCTGATTGATCACGAGAGCGGAATCTCCGAAGACACTTAGAAACTTGATCCTCAGGTCGATTGCAGCTTGTAAACCCATGATACATGCCTCATATTCTGCCATGTTATTGGTGCAGCTGAAACATAATCGGGCGGTGAGTGGAGTATGAGTCCCCTTGGGAGATATGATTACAGCGCCGACGCCGTTACCCAAAGCATTGGAGGCTCCATCAAAATGCATAGACCATCGGGATCCTTCCTCAGGTCCTTCATCCGGTCCAGGTACTTCACAGTCAGTTACCACCATGATGTCTTCGTCCGGAAAATCAAAGTTCAATGATTGATAATCGTCCACAGGTTGGTGTGCTAAATGATCAGCCAGTACACTCCCCTTAATTGCTTTCTGAGTTGTATACTGGATGTCATATTCTGTTAAGATCATTTGCCATCTCGCTATTCTCCCAGACAAAGCGGGTTTTTCAAATATGTACTTGATGGGATCCATCTTTGAAATCAATAAAGTAGTGTGAGTCAGCATATACTGTCTCAGCCGGCGAGCAGCCCATACAAGAGCGCAGCAAGTTTTCTCAAGCAGTGAGTAACGAGACTCACAGTCGGTAAACTTTTTGCTCAAGTAATAAATAGCGTGCTCTTTTCGGCCAGACTCGTCATGCTGCCCCAGCACACACCCCATTGAATTATCAAGCACTGTCAAGTATAGTATCAGAGGTCTTCCTTCCACTGGTGGCATAAGAATGGGTGGCTCTTGGAGGTATTCCTTTATTCTTTCAAAGGCGGCCTGACATTCATCATTCCAGCGTACCACTTGATCTTTCTTCAGTAATTTGAAGATTGGCTCACAAGTAGCAGTCAGATGTGAGATGAATCGGGCAATGTAATTCAATCGTCCTAGGAAACCTCTGACTTCTTTCTCTGTTTTTGGGGTCGGCATCTCTTGAATAGCTTTAACCTTGGCAGGGTCCACCTGGATACCTTTATCACTTACAATGAAACCTAGCAATTTTCCGGACCTCACCCCGAAGGTGCATTTGTTGGGATTCAATCTCAGCTTGTACAACTTGAGTCGGTCAAACAATTTCCTCAGATGATCAAGGTGTTCCTCCTCAGTTTGAGACCTTGCAATCATGTCATCAACGTATACTTCAATCTCATGATGGATCATATCATGAAATAAAGCAACCATGGCACGCTGATAGGTTGCCCCAGCATTTTTCAATCCGAATGGCATGACCTTATAACAGAAGGTGCCCCACTGGGTCACAAAGGTAGTCTTCTCCATGTCTTCTGGAGCCATCTTGATCTGATTATACCCTGAAAAACCATCCATGAAGGAGAACACCTTGTGTTGAGCTGTATTGTCAACAAGGACATCAATGTGAGGTAGGGGGAAGTCATCCTTGGGGCTGGCCCTGTTCAGATCCCTGTAGTCGACACACATTCTGACCTTACCGTCCTTCTTCGGCACTGGCACAACATTGGCAACCCACTGAGGGTAAGAAGTTACTGCAAGGAAACCCGCATCAAACTGTTTCATCACCTCAGCTTTAATCTTCTCAGACATCTCTGGACGCATTCGTCGAACTTTTTGCTTTACTGGAGGGCAATCTTCCTTGGTTGGCAAATGGTGAACTACAATGTCGGCATCCAAACCAGGCATATCTTCATAGGACCAGGCAAAGATCTCCATGTAGTCTTGTAGCATCTGGATCAATCGTTGTTTCACGCTGAGCTCTAGATTGGCACCAATTTTGACCTCTTTCCTATCTGTCTCAGTTCCCAGGTTAATTGTCTCCACAGGCTCTTCATGTGGTTGAATAGCCCTCTCTTCCTGTAGTAGCAGTCTTGCGAGTTCACCAGGTACTTCGCAATCATCTTCACCTTCGTCTTCGGCCAAGTTGATCGGATTTTCGAAGTCATAACTGGCGGTAGCAGAGCTGTTGCCAGTGAGATCCAGAGTGGATTGAAACCTGTATAAGTGAGTGTGTGTAAATATAGCTGTTTTGCAATATACATAACACAGAAAGAAAAGGAGCACAAGATTTGAAATGCAACAAACGTCCAATGTTTTGATTGATGATATATGAAAATGTCATACAAAAAGCCCTCACAAATGGAGCTACGATGCCCCGGGCAGGACACCGAGCCAACAGAGTTTTAACATATTGTTTGTTACAAATTTGGAAATCAAAAGAAATCAATTACTGCGTGACAAATGTGATAGGGGTAAAATCCTTTGCTGTCCAGTTGTCTGGTCCGTCGCTGGCAGTCGGGTAGATCCAATTATCAAACTCAGCTTCCTCCACATCCTCCTCGATAGCATTCACCCTTGAGCTGGAAATAAACACCGGAGCCTTTCCAATCTTCTCTTTGCGCACCGCCTTCTGAGCCTCTGCAGTAAAGCCTAACCCAAACTTGTCGTTCTTCTGAGTGAAGTCAGGAAGCTGACCCCAGTGTGCACCATTGCCTTTCTGAACCACAGCCCGGGCATCCCTTAGGGAAACCATCTTCAAGGAATCATTCTCTTCGGCCATTGTCTCCGCAGCTGCTGAAATTGGATGTACCTCCTCGAAATGTTGGAAGGGAGTTTCAATAAATTCTCCGTCCATCTCGATGTACCTGAAGGAATTCAAATGGCTCACCATATACTCCTCTTCTCCTTGCACAGTGACGATTTTCCCCCTGACAGGATACTTCAGTTTTTGGTGTAAGGTGGAGGTCACTGCCCCAGCTTTGTGGATCCAAGGTCTACCCAACAGACAGGAGTACGATGGACGTATATCCATTACGTAAAAGGTAGAGTCAAACACTTGAGAGCCCACACGAATAGGGATGTTAACCTCTCCATGAACCATCCTCTTGGAACCGTCAAAGGCTCTGACGATGATATTGCTGGGTTTCAACTCCAGGCCTTCATAATCCAGACGATCCAAAGCCTTTTTCGGAAGAACATTCAAAGAAGAACCAGTGTCCACCAATACATGTGCCAGAGTAGTGCCCCTGCATTCAATAGAGACATGCAGGGCATCATTATGGTTTCTCCCTTTTGCAGTTAGGTCAGCATCTGAAAAGCCCAAGCCGTTGTCCGCCGTCAAATTTGCTATGCAGTCAGTGAACTGAACTGCAGACGTCTCCTGCGGCACATGGGCCGTCTTGAGAAATGAGATCAAAGCTTTTGCATGGGCCTCGGAACATAGTAATAAGGAAAGCAGGGAGATCTTGGAGGGTGTATGCCCTAACTGTTCGACAACATTAAAATCACTTTTCTTTATTATTTTCAGAATCTCCTCCATTTCTTGTCGGGAGGCCTCAGCATTCACGGGTATTGGTGCCTCCATCCGGGCAGGCTCTTCTTCAATCCCTTTGCCCCGAGCATTTGATGACTCGGCAGCAGGGGACACAATTTGATCAGCAACAGGACTTGGTAAACTTGCAGGTTTTATGAGGAGGGGTCTTCGAATAGCGGGAGGCGCAATGTCAGGCGAGAAGAGCCTGCCACTGCGGGTGACTTTAGCCGGACCAGTGATATCGCAGATACTGGCACTAGCATCAAATTCTTGCTTGATTCCATTTACATATACGTCTGCCCCATAATGCCAGGGGACAGCTTTATCAGACACGTAAGAGAGGGGCCCTGGAACAGTAATGATCACAGGCGCAACTGTCAAGATTTGAATAGGCTTCTTTGGGGGAGCCTTGGTTGGATTTTTGAAGATGGTAATCACGGAAACTTCTTTCATTGGAACCAATTGAACAGCAGTTTTTTTGAATAAAATCTCCTTGCTATCCATTAGGCCTTGGATGCCTAACCTTAGCAAGGGACAATCGGATAGGGAAATAGCACAGAATTGGCAACCTTCGCCGCAACCCGGAAATAAACCGGCCCGCAGTAGGTTCTTCTTAACAGTCTTCAAAGGGGTAACAACTTCATCTATCGAAACAGCATACACTTCTTCCTCAATGGCACTTACCCTATGCTGGGGCATAGGAGCCGTTACAACATTTGGTCTTTCCGGCGCTTCAAACTGAATTTCTTTTGCGTCAATTAGATCTTGCACTTTGTTTCTCAAGGCCCAACAATCATCAGTAGTGTGCCCGGGACTATCAGAATGATAAGCACACCGGGCATTCGGGTTGTATTTAGGGGACGCAGTGTTGACGACCTTAGGAGCTTCTTTGAGGGTCACCAGGTTGGTGGATAACAGTTGGGGTAAAATTTGAGATAACGTCATACTCAATCGGGTATACTGCCTCTTGGGCCTTTCACTTCTTTGCTGATAGTACTGCTGAGGAGCAGCAATAGGTTTAGAGATGACCAAAGCATTAACGGCTTGGCGACCTTCGGGCTTGACTTGTCTTCTAGGGCCATAGACGGCGCTTGCTTCTTTCTTAAACGGCCTCTTCTCAGCACTTGTAGAGGCAGCTTTCTGTATCTTGCCTGACCTGATACCAGCCTCAATTCTTTCTCCTGTTAATATCAGATCTGTGAACCCAGCGGAGGAGTTTCCAACCAAATGATTGAAAAACGGACCAGACAACGTTCCCAGAAACATATCAACCAGCTCTCGATCAGTTAATGGAGGCTGCACCCTGCCAGCCAAGTCTCTCCATTTTTGAGCGTACTCTTTGAATCCTTCACCCGTCCCTAGAGACATACCCTGAAGTTGGGTACGCGTAGGAGCGAGATCAGAATTATATTGGTATTGTCTGTAGAAAGCAGTCGCCAAATCCTCCCAGTGCCGGATGCTAGCTCCGTCTAATTGGTAGAACCATTCAAGTTGTGACCCCGAGAGGCTGTCTTGGAAGAAGTGAATCCAGAGGTTTTTATCTGCCGTGTAAGGTTGGATTTTCCTTACATACGACCTCAGATGCAGCTTTGGGCAGGAGACCCCATCATACTTGGCGAAGGCAGGCGCCTTAAACTTGTGTGGAATTACTACTCCAGAAGATAATCCCAAATCCCCGAAATCCAGTCCCGGCACGTTCTGAATTTCCATAGCGCTCAAACGGTCCTCCAATTGTTTATATCTGTCAGCAGCAGGTGGGTATTGTTCCTCGTTATAGTCCGTCTCGTTGTCGGAGACTGCGGGACTAGGAGCTTCTCCCCCTTGGGGACTGTTTTTCTCAGCAGAAGAAGTGGTTGGATCAGCTTCATTGTGGAGTGTGTTCCCAAATCTGCGTCCGGTGTTGAACATTGCCGTCCTCTTTTTCTTCTTCTTCTTCAGGAGTAGAGTCTTCAACTCTTGCTGTCCCTGGGCTAGGCTTAGGACCATCTCTTGAAACTGTGCACTTTGGGCCTGAAGGGCCTTGATTGCTTGCTCACTGGATGACTCCGAATTCATGATGACTGTGCACACAAACAGCGAAGAAAATTAAGCAACCTGTGAATTAGGGTACCTGCTATGCATATGGTGCAATGGAATGTGTATGTATGCAATGCATTCAAGGATTTAGAACATTCAAACTTTGTTGTAGACAAAAAGGAACGCACATCATATTAATAAGGAGAAATTCGTTAGTACATAAATGCCTCATGGGCCAAATATTACAAAATAAACTCCTTAAGGTAAAAAGACATTGCGCATCCTTTTTGGCGCGATGTAGGTGTTGAGATTCCTTTCCTCGTGCAGCAGGCGGGTGAGTTCCAGGACCTTCTTTTCACTAGCATGTAGACTGGTCTCAAGAGAATTCCGCTCTTCCTTAAGTTGGATCCAGCTCTTCTGCATCTCTTCCCAGGAGGTGGGCATGTCGGGATGTTGAATGGTGTAGGATGCTTCTCCTTCCAAGACTGGCTCTTTGATTACAGGTAACATGTGAGGGTAAGGCATTACTAACTTCTGAGAGCGGGCTCGTACCCACTTGAGGTAAGGCTCCAACGGGATGGAGTTCCGGTGCCCCAGTGTTTTGCTGTCTATCCTACTCGGCATCCTCCAAGCTCTGATAAATCTCTGACGAAGCCCTTGAGTATCGTTGTCGAAGTCGAAGACTATGTCAGGAATTAACATGTCATGAGGGCCATCCTTCCGAGCATAACCAAACTGTCTCCAAGCCAGGCATGGGTTGTAGGTTATACCTCCTTTGATTCCAAATAAAGGAACATTAGGGTATTCCCCACAACGATCAATGATGGTGACGTCTTCCCGGGACCTAGGACACCAATGTATATCTGCATGCGTGAGAGTCATTAACCGTTGTGACCATCTCAAACCCCGCTCGTTCTTCAAAACTGTTTGTGGAAGATGCGAAATAAACCACCTTCCCAAGAGAGGAGTGCAACACAAAAGGACACCCCTTCTTCTCATGGTTCGAGTGTAACATGAGTGAAGGATGTCCCCCAACAGTGTAGGTATAGGATTCCTGGTCATAAAGATCTGGACAGCACTGACATCGATAAGCTGATCTGGGTTAGGGAACAACACCAAACCATAGACAAGGAGGGCTACAACTTCTTCAAAAGCTCGTAGGTCAAGAGAGTTCCAACATTCTTGGGCCTTATCAAACAGAAACCTAGCTAAGAACCCTTTGATACCACTTCTCGCTTCCCAATGTCCTTTGAGGTCGGATGTCTGTAGGTGCAAGGCTTTAGCAATCTCTTCAAGTCTGGGTTCCTTTTCCGTACCGTTGTAGGGTAGTTGATCGAGGATAGGGACCTTCAGAAGTCGGGAGAATTCTTCTAATGTAGGCACCAACTGATAATCCGGGAAGGTGAAACAGTGATGCAGAGGGTCAAAGAATTGGAACAGGACCTTTATCAAGTCCTCCTCAATGTTGGTGTTAACCAAGTTGATGAGTCTTCCATGTCTCTCACTGAATGAAGAACTCTCGGGAATTCTGGACAGAAGCTCCTTAAGCTGAGGAGGGATCTTTACAAGGCTAATCTGAATTGTCTTTCTGCGAGCAGTTTCCATGTCCTATAAAACAAGAACAAAGATGAAGATTCGAAACCCTTGAAATGGTTAGTCAATGCTCATGATGTTTGTATGATGTAATGATGTGATGATTAAATGCACTATAAATATTCACAAAGGCAAACATGGTAAGGCATACAAGTCACACAAACCCTTAGAGTTTAGGCCTGCATGGGGTCTGGGTATTACCCTCTTGAAGTTTTGTGGGCTCAACCTGTCCTATCAAAAGTAACCGGGTTCTAAAGGTCCCAATATCACTGGATTGCTTTCATTGTTCATCGTTTCGATTTAGCCACTGAACTGGCGACCGAAATATTCCAGGAAAGCAACCCTCAATTGAGTGTAGTATCGAGTATCAACCAACCTCGGACTGCACCAAAGTCAGTTATCTCACTACCCTAAGAAGGCCAAGATGGTTCAATTAAGGTTCCTAAGGTCAGTTGATGCTTCATGACACCACGCGGCGGCCCCGTACTCTCCTTGACTGAACTCAAGGGTTACCGGTACACACCAAAGTGCCACATCAACGTAGCAGACTGCTTCAACCATGTCGGTATACCCCGCACAGTTCCCTCACAGCCTTATTGCTACCTAAAAGGGTTTCCCCAGATCCGGGTTAGGATCCATAAAACTCCGATACAAAGCCCACAATATGTAAAAGCAAACAAAGCAAGCAATTGAAAACAAAGGTGATCTAAACCCTAAGGTTACTCCACTTTAAAAGTTTTCCCCAGCAGAGTCGCCAGTTCTGTGATACGGTGGGAGAACTGACTTGAGGTTTGCGTTCGTATTCGCAAATGTTGCGGTTAGCAAGAGTCGCCACCGACTTTTTATTTTATCCTAAGGAAAGGTTAAAAAGCACAGCAAAAACCTTTTGAGATGTTTTCTTGGGTTCGGGGAGTAGATTATAGAAAGGGAAGGTATTAGCACCCCTTCTATCCATGGTTATCCATGGGCTCTTAGTTACTTGCTTAGATCACTTGCCTTTTGTTTTCAATTGTTTTAAATGGTGCTTGAGTGTGTGGGTTTTGAAAATGTTTTGAAAAGAGGCCAATGTGGTGGCAACCTTTGTAATGATCCATGTGGGGATGTATACAAAGATGTATGTCTTTTAAAAAGGTTTTCATTTGTTTTTGAAAGTTGTTTTGAAAGTGTAGTGAAGTGTGGTTTGAAAAATAGGCAAGTGTTTTGTTTTGCAAGTTGGTTCAAGTAACTAAGAGGTTATCTACTCCTAAATTTCTCAAAAGATTATTGCTATACTTTAACCCTTTTAACAAGTTTGCACCACCATTGTATTTGGTGGGCAACCTTGTGTTAGGATGTGAAAGGGACAGGCGCGGGTCATCGTTTAGACCATAATTGTAACGACGTTAAATGTCTTTGGGCAATTTCTCTAAGGGACTTGATCATTTGTTTTGTTTGTTTTGAAAAGTTTTATCGAGGGACTATGATCATTCAAACTGTTTGCTTTGCCCAAAGATGTTCAACATACAACATGGCCCATTATTTGAAGGCAACAAGTGGAATACCCTAGGGGGGGTGCAAGTGTGATTTGTGTGTCCATTTTCATGCTTGTTTATCTTGTATTAGGTCAAACTATTTTTTATCGTTTTTTCGCATACAAACCCTAATTCTAGCATGTTATTATTTAGAAAGCAATAAAGTGCGAATTTAAAATTACTAAGCTATTACACAACCAAATATGGGAAGGGGGGTACAAATGTTCAAATGGGGACATAGACAAGAATTTAAATCTAGATTATTACAACAATTGGATATTTGCATAGTGAATAAATTGCATAATTTAAATGTAAATAAAATAAATATGTAAAATGTAAAAAAAGAAAGTTTTTTTATGTGTATGAGAAAATATTTATGTAAAAGGAAAAAGAAATAAAAATGTATTTATTTTTTAGTATTTTGAAACTTAGGGTAAGAAACCCTAATTTTTATATAAAAAGGTATTATTATCTAATTTAATTCTACTATTTATTTATTATGTACAAAAATAAAATAAAATGAAGTATTTTGTGAAAAAAAGTATTTTTGTATCAAATATTAATAAAAATGAAGAAAATCAAGTATTTTATATTTTTATCTTTAAATATATTAATAAACATGTATATATATATATATATTAAACCCTAAATGAGTATTATACAAAATAAATATTTATTTAATATTTTAATAAAATAAATAAAAGTATTTTTTTTGTGTGAAATATTTTCAGGAAGTAAAAATAAAAATAAAAATGTATCTACATTATTTTCTATTTATTTTAATAATAGTGTACATATATATTTGTATATAAATAAAAGAAATAAACAAACAAATATGCCATAAATACAAAAAATGATGGAAAAAATATTTTAAAAATTTTAATGGCATGAGAAAAAATAAACAAAGTCAACCCAAAAAGAAAAAGTCAAAAATGTTGAAAAATAAACAAATGGGCTCAGGGGGTGTAAACCAAAAAAATGGGGTGTGAAAAGGAAACAAATCCAGGCCCAGCCCAGATCACTTCTTCTTCAACCTCTGTACATCTTTCTTCTCACAGAACACGCGTTTTCTAACTCTGGATTCCTGGACTTTCAAGCAAAACTCATAACATGAAAAGTGTAGAGCATTAAGAGACGGTTTCAACCATATAAAGAACATGACCTATCTCTCCAAGATGAGAGAGAATTTCTCTCCCCCTCTTTTCTGACCTAGTTTTTCTACCATTTTCAGAGCTAAAATTCTCTTCACTCAGACAAAAGAAATGAAAAGTAAAGCTATGTACATGTTCAGGGCTATGAGTAGGACTTTGTTTCTTCACAAACTTAAGACTAAAGATGCCTAATAAGAGAGATACGAATTCAAACTTTTACCTGTGCAGTTGAACTTCTATGTGGAGAATGAGAGACTTTCAGTGCAATGTAATGATTGGAAAAGCTTCCTTGAAGTCCAGGGATGCTTTTTCAATGCTCACTTTGTCTTGAAACTTCTTGTATCAAGCTATAGAACTTCACCTGCAAGTCAAAGATGTGAAAATGGTGGAAGTGGTTAGAGCAACTACAGATCGTGCCTTAGCTTCTGGATAGCTTGCATATGTTGTAAGGAAGGTAGAGGAACAGGTTTGGACAGAAATGTTTGAAGGGAATGAGAGATTGCACTCAAACTGCAGGGGCACCCCTGTTTGTGCAGTTTGAGGATGATTCTGAGATGGAGAGGGTTTGAAAGGCAAATGGCTCGAGCAAAAGCTTCAATGTGGTCTATGGAATGTGTTTGATATCTTTTGTGTTGTGTGTCTTGACTGATATGAGAGATAGCATAAGTTATGGATGTTACTTCTATGTGAAGCAAGCAAATGTCAACTTGGTTTCTAGGCCAGTACAATGCCTCAATCTATGCTGCACCTTTGAGTCTTGATCAGTGGGATATGCCTATGCTTTTTTGCTTCAAAGATCTGCATTGTACCTCATAGATTTGCAAAGTTGCCATAAAGTATCACTTTACAAGAATGGATAACATGCTTTTTCTAGTTTAGGCTTGATTTTGTGTGTATTATCCAAATGAGCAAAATAATGTTAGAACACAAAGGATATGCATTGAATTATTGAGTGAGAATGGGATTAGAGGCCTGCAATGTAGCTTAAGCATGCTGAATTCAAATTTGCCAAGTTTATGAACATGCTTTGATGAAGAACAAAAGTGAATTTTTGCCAACTTGTGAAATTCGAATCTCTCAAGTTATGAGGTTGTTTGATGAGTTCTTGGACATTTTGGAAAGCTTGGAATGTGTACTACAATCCATCTTTGAAATGCAATTTGAAATTCCAAGTGGAAGGGTATGAAAAGTGGCCTTGAAGTAGGGTAGAAAACCTTGTCAAAATAGGTCAAATTTCACTAAGTTAAAAGATGGTTTAGTGCCCTTATTCAAAAAATCATAACTTGAGATACAAGCTTCAAATGAGAAAACTTTGTGTATCAAAGTTGTAGATTTTGCAACAAGCTACAACTTTCATGTTTTGACTTTTGTTTGAATCCAAATGGATCATGGTGAAAAGATGGGGCAAAGTTGGGAAAAAATTAGGGTTTTTCATAACTTAGAAAAATTCTAAGTTATGAAAAATTCCATTTTCAAACCCTAATTTGCATTTTGTGATTTCTTGGTGAACAAGTTTCATAATTTGGCATGTTTTGATGAAAAATGAATCTTGACTCTTGATTTTGACCAAAAAGTCAAAGTTTGACTTTTCAGTATACAGTCAAAATTGATCAATTGACTGGGAAATTCAACTGTCAATCTTGTGTACTTGGGATCTTTTGAGCTTGATGAACATGTCAAGATAATTCCATGGGGTCCTTGAGTCCATATGTGAGCTTGGTTTGCCATTGGCTAGGTCAAACAGTCAAAAATTGCCTTTGTGCAGTCAAAACCCTAAAAATGACCATTTTGCCCTTTTGGTGATCTGATCAAATTTCTTGGGGAATTGTGATTCAAACTTGATCAAATGGTCCATGTGAGTTCATAATGTTGATGTGGATCAAATTTCATGAGGTTTGACTGTCAATTGGCCACAGTTGACTTTTTCCCCAATACAGCTGATTTCTAGGTCAACTGTCCAATTGACTGGGAAAAACTTGGAATCAAGACTTGAAACTTGGTATGGGTAAACTTGGGAGTCCAATATGAAGCATGAAAGTCATCTTAGGCATTTTAGGTCAAAGCATCTTTAGGCAAACACAAACCCTAATTTGAGTCCACAGTGCAAGGAGAAGTCTTGAGCAGAGGAAACCCTAATTGTATCTTGATCTTTAAATGTCTTGTGATGAGAAAAATGTTGAGGAAATGAGAGGGCAAATTTTGGGGTACAACACCTTTGATTGAAGCCATTGAACAGATACCAAACTATTCCAAGTTTATGAAAGATGTGCTTACAAAGAGGAAGAAAGTATGAGAGTTTGCTACAGTTGCACTCACTCAAGAGTGTAGCCAATTGGTTCAAGGCAAGCTCCCTCCTAAACTGAAGGATCCAGTAAGTTTCACCATCCCTTGTAACATTGGGGATACTTTCTATGGTAAAGCATTATGTGACTTAAGGGATAGCATCAACGTTATGCGCTTATCTATTTTCAAGAAGTTGGGGATAAGCGCTTCTAGGCCTACAACCGTCACTATGCAGTTGGCAAATAGAAGCATATGCTACCCTAAAGAAAAGATAGAAGATGTCTTGGTAATGGTTGACAAGTTTGTGTTCTCTGCTTATTTCATCATCATGGGATTCGATGCAAATGAAGATACTCCAATTCTATTGGGAAGGCCTTTTCATGCTATGAGACGAACATTGATTGATGTTGAAAAAAGAGAACTCACCATGAGGGTGAATGGACAATAAGTGGTGTTTAATGTGCTCAATGCATTACAATATCCTGTTGAAGAGGTTGGTGACTACTATATGATTTCTAGTTGGGAAGGAATAACTCTTAAGAGTTTATTCAAGTCAAGCAATGTCTTGACTCAAAAATTGGGAAAGTTAGGAAAAGATGACATTCCATAAGAAGGAACCTTGTGTGGACCTATGAATAAATCAATTGTTAGTAAGGAATCTATAGAGGTGCTAGAATTATCTACTGATGATCAGAAGTAACACTCACATTCAATAGAAGTTCCTTTTGAACTGGAACTTAAGCAGCTGCCCGCCTATTTGCAACATGCTTTTCTACAAGAGTGTTTGAGCTTCTTTAACCTGTTGAAGAAAACTCTGATTTTTGAACCTATAGTGAAAGCCCCTGACTGGATGAAGCCATTTGAGTTAATGTGTGATGCAAGCAATTTTTTTATTGGAGTTGTGCTTGGTTAGAGGCACGACAAGGTATTTCAAACCATCTATTATGCTAGTAGAACTTTGACTGAAGCTCAATTCAACTACACTACCATTGAGAAGGAGATACTAGCTGTTGTGTTTTTCTTTGACAAGTTCAGATCTTATTTGGTTGGGACCAAAGTCATTATATACACTGATCATGCTGCTATCAAGTACCTAATTGCTAAAAAGGATACCAAGCCAAGGCTTATCAGATAGATACTTTTGTTACAATAGTTTGATCTAGAAATCAGGGATAAGAAGGGAGTTGAGAACTTGGTAGCTGATCATTTGTCAAGGCTACCTATTGTACCCAAAAATTTGCCCTCTCATTTTATCAGCATCACAGGGCTCTTTAAACTCAAGATCAAGCTAGGGTTTGCTCTGCTCAAGACATCTCCTTGCATTATTGACCTAAATTAGGGTTTGAGTTTGCACAGATAATTTTGGACTTCTAATGCTCAAATTGACTTTCGTAATTCATGTTGGACTCATAAGTTTGACCATACCAATTTTCAAGCCTTGAATCAAAATTTTGCCCAGTCAATTGGACAGTTGACCTAGAAATCAGCTATATTGGGGAAAAAGTCAACTGTGGCTAATTTACAGTCAAACCTCATGAATTTTGACCCACATAAACATTATGAACTCATATGAACCATTTGATCAAATTTGGACCACAACTCCACAAGAAATTTGATCAGATCACCAAAAGGGCAAAATGGTCATTTTTAGGGTTTTGACAATACAAAGGAAATTTCTGATTTTTGACCTAGCCAATAGCAAATTGGGTTCAATCATGGGTTCAAAGACTCAATGGCATCATCTTGACCTATTCAACAAGTTCAAAAGATCTCAATTGCATTGGATTGACAGATGAATTTTTCAGTCAACTGATCAAAATTTGACTGTACACTGAAAAGTCAAACTTTGACTTTTTGGTCAAACTCAAATGCCAAGGGTCATTTTTCATCAATATGTGTCAAAACATGAAACTTGTTCACCAAGAAACCCATTTTTGCAAATTAGGATTTAAAGTTGAAAAATTTCATAACTTAGAATTTTTCAAAGTTATGAAATTTTCTTAATTTTTCCTAACTTAACCACACATTTTCACCATGATACAATTGGACTAAAACAAAACTTCCAACATGAAAGTTGTAGTACTCCACAAAGTCTACAACTTTGATTCACAAAGTTTTCTCAAAAGAAGCTTGGATCTCAAGTTATGATTTTTGGAACAAGGGTCCCTAAAACTTTTAACTTAGTGAAATTTTGCCCTAGTTTAGGCAGAATTTTGACCTATCTTCATGGCCATTTTTCACATAGTTCCACTTGGAATCTCAAGTTCCATTTCAAATATGGATTGTAGAGAATGTTGCAAGCTTTCCAAAATGTCCAATAACTCCTCAAACACATTTGTGGTTAGAGAGAATCGAAGGCTTGAAGTTGGCAAAAACTCACTTTTCATCCATGGCATATTCATGTTCATACAAGTTGCAATTTCAAGTCAGCATGCCTTACACTAGTTTACAGGCCTCTAAACCACTTCACACTCAATAATTTAATGCAAATCCATTGGTCTAAGCTATTGTTTTGGTCATTAGGACATTGTACACAAAATTAAGCCCTAAGTAGAAAAAGGCACATTTCCATTTTTGCCATAATCTTGCTTTATGTCAAACCAAAATCTTTGAGCATTGGTCCAGATCTTTTGCAGCTAATAAAATCCACAAATTGGAGGGGCCAAGAGCAGAGGTTACAAGGTGTTGTATAGCCTGTACAAGCCTGTTACATATCACTTCCACATTTTACTTCAAAAACAAGAAACTTGTCCAAAACCTTAGAACTTGAACACCAGCCAAAACAAACTTGTGCAAACATTTTGAACATCTTTCACACATACCTCTGAGTCAGAAACATGATTGCTTGAGCCTCTAAACATCCCCTAGCCAGAAATCACCACCCATTGGCAAAACAGAGCAGAACCTGCAACTTGAGTTCCATAGCTCAATTGGCTCGTGCGTTTTGCCCCAAGTTGCTTCAAACACCTTCCATTCAACTCATCTAAGCTATCCCAAACCTAAAACACCAACTGTAACTCCATTTACAGGGTTTGCCATTTTCATTTTGAGCTTGTGCAGGTTGAGTTCTATAGGTTGATTCAAGGATATTCAAGGAAAGCAGGCTATTGGAGAAGGTCAAGTGAAGTTCAAGCAAGCTCCCAGACATCTCAAGCCTTGTTGAAAAGCTCCACATTGCCCTACACGAAGTCAGCTGAAACAGGTTTTTGTCCACTTCCTGTCTCTCTATTTAGGAACATTTAGCCTTAGGTTTGTGAATAAGAAATATAGTATTCATTTCCATGAAGCTGTACATATGCTCAATTTTCATTTATATTAAGCATGCTAAGAGAATTTCATCCATGAACATACTGAAAAAACTAGGTTAGATTTTAGGGCCAGAGAAATTCTCTCTGGTCTTTGAGAGTTAAGACAAGTTGTTTATATGGTTGGAATCGTCTTGAAATGCTCTACAAGTTTGATGTTATGTGTTTTTGAAATAGAGCTCGTATACAGGATCTGGTGGTTGTACAGGGCGCGCACGCGTTTTCAAAAATCTGAAGGTTAAAGATGAAGTGGTGGGCTGGGCTTGGCCTGACTCACTATTGACACCCCCCTTTTCCCTTTTTGCACCCACTGGCCCAATTTCTTGTTATTTTATATTTTTGAATTTTTATTTTCATTTCTGACTTTATTTATTTATTCCCAAATATAAAAAATGCTCAAAAATATTTTTTGTAATTTTTTCACATTTATTTTGCATTTTATTTTTATTTTTCTAACATATACTCTTATTCTATTATATATTTAGAATAAAAAATATAAAATATTACACTTTTATTTTTATTATCAAATATACTTAATAAATACTTTTTCTAAACATATTTTATTTTTTTCACATATACTATTTTATTTTTATTGTATATAAATAAAATAATTAATATATTTACTTTCTCAAAGAAAATTAGGGTTTTACCCTTAACCAAATAAAATTAATCTTTTCATTTATTTCTTTATTTTTTCCATTAAATATTTTTACATACATAAATAAACAAAAACCTTTTTTGCATAATTCATATTATTTGACATATTTATTTATTTTGTTTATTTAAATATTGTCTATTTATTATTTATGCATTTGAATTCAATTTGGTTGTAATAAGTAAATTAGGGTTTTTATTTCTTGTCAAATACACCCCCATTCAAAAATTGTACCCCCATCCCCATAATCATGTTGTAATAGTTTAGACTTTTAATTCTCGCACTTTATGCTTTCAATTATACCATGATTAGAGATTAGGGTTTGTATGCAAAAATCCAAATCAACAAGTAGCTTGACCTAATCAAAGACAAAATGCATGAAAATCAAACACAATGCACACTTGCATCCCTAGGGTTACAATCCACTTGTTGCCTCAAAAATGGGCCATGTTATGCATGTTGGGTACTTTGGCAAAACAAAAACAAAACAAAAGATCATAGTCCCTCGATGACGCTATCTTGGTTGCCTAAACAAAATGATCAAGTCCCTAAAAAATTTGCCAAAAATACTTAACACAATTGCTATCATGGTCTACACGATGACCCGCGCCTGTCCCGTTTAACATCCTAACACAAGGTTGTTCACCAAATGCAATGGTGAAATAACACTGTCAAAAGGGTTAAAAACATAAGAAAGATCTTTGAGTAAAAATAGGGTAGATAACTCTTAGTTACTTGATCAAAACTTGCAAAACATCCTTGCTATTTTCAAACACACTTCACAACACAATTTCAAAACATTTCCCAAAAACAAACTTTCAAATTTTTCTTGCAAACATTGAAAATATTTTCAAAAGACAAAAACATCTTTGTATACATTCAAACAAGAATCATTACAAAGGTTGCCACAACGATGGCCTCTTTTCAAAACATCTTTCAAAACCACACACAAAGCACCATTTCAAACAATTGAAAAGCAAAAGCAAGTGATCTAAACAAGTAACTAAGAGCCCATGGATAACCATGGATGAAAAGGGTGCTTGCACCTTCCCTTTTCATAATCTACTCCCCGAACCCAAGAAAACATCTCAAAGGTCTTTCCTGTGCTTTTTGACCTTTCCTTAGGATAAAATAAAAAGTCGGTGGCGACTCTTGCTAAACCGTGTTAGAACATAGTTTGATTCTACAACCCTTAATTAGAGTTTTGATGATAACAAAATACAAAGAATAAATAAATTGTAAGATTTATATATAATACAAATATGCTTCTTAAAATTAGGTTTTGTATATACAGAAGTTCTGATGGAATCAGCATCAGAAGATCAGCAATATGTCAGCATCAGAAGATCAGTAACATGTGCTACACGCTGAAGCTACCAGATCATACGCTGAAGCATGATGACCAGAATCTGCGCATATACATATACACTCTGACTCTGATCAAAGATCTTTTCCAAGTCATCAGCACTCTGAAGCGTTATCATAAGTTAAATCAAAGAACACTCTGAAGCGTTACCATAAGCAAAGAAGACTCTGAAGCGTTATTAAGTATTCAAGACAGAATTAATTACCAACGGCTTTATTTAGACAAGATCTTCTTCAAAAAGGAAAGTGCGTTATTATCATTAAAATGGCTTTATGGACAACGTATCTTTGCCTTGGCTATATAAACAAAGCTGCTTGAGAAAAGACGTACGCATGCACGCATAATTTGCCAAGCCCTCAAAACCACGCTTAGTCAAACGCTTTAGCAAATTCAGTTTTACTCCAAGCTTAAGTTGTGTAATTATCACAATTGTGATATATTGTTTTATTAGAAAATGTTAAACACATCATTGTTCAAATTATTTGTAAGAGATTTCCTTGAGATAAACCGGTTTGTGGTTATACTCAAGAAGGCTTTAACAGTTGTTAAAGTAGCAGTTGTAATCCTTTGAATATAGTGGATTAAGACCTCGTTGGAGAGAGGCGAAATCACCTTGACGGGTGGACTGGAGTAGTTTGAGATCAAACGAACCAGGATAAAAATACTGTGTTGTCTAAGCATTTGATTTAAGTTTTACAATTCAACCCCCTTTCTTGTGTTTTTCACATCTTCAATTAGCATCAGAGCGCCTGGTTCTGAGCTTATAACACTTAACCGTGTCAGTACAAGATCCAGCGTCAGAAAAACAGAATGGCAGGACCAAATCAAAACATCAGCAATGAAAACAATGAAGAAAGAGACAGATTCAGTGGCAAACCTCCAGTCTTTAATGGAGAGAACTTTGACTACTGGAAAGACAAAATTGAGAGTTTCTTTCTGGCCCATGATGCTGATATGTGGGATCTGGTGACTGATGGATACACGCACCCAGTGGATGGAAGTGGTCAGAAGATTGACAGGAAAACAATGTCTGATCAGCAAAAGCGTGAGTTCAGAAATCATCACAAGGCCAGAACAATTCTTCTCAGCGCCATCTCTTATTCAGAATATGAGAAGATATCAAACAGAGACACTGCAAAGAATATGTTTGACTCTCTGAGAATGACGCATGAAGGCAACATTCAAGTCAAAGAAACCAAAGCCCTTGCACTCATTCAGAAGTATGAGGCATTCAAGATGGAAGAGAGTGAATCAATAGAAACTATGTTTTCAAGATTTCAAACTCTTGTTGCTGGTCTAAAAGTTCTTGACAAAGGGTATTCTACTGTTGATCACGTTAAGAAGATCATCAGAAGCTTTCCAACACAATGGAGGCCAATGGTCACATCGCTTAAGCTAGCCAAGGATCTCAACAAAATCTCTCTGGAGGAACTTGTCAGCTTCCTCAGAAGTCACGAGATAGAGCTAGAAGCAGATGAACCTCAAAAGCAAGGTAAGCCATTAGCTTTAAAATCTAACAGAAAATCTGACTCCAAAGTTTTGCAGGCTGTGGAAGAAACCTCTGATGGGTCCTCATCAGAAGAAGATGACCTATCTCTCCTCTCCAGAAGGGTGAACCAATTGTAGAAGCAGAGGCAAAGGAAGTTCAGGAATCCCAGAAGATCAGAAAATCAGAATGAATCTTTCTCCAGATACAAAAGGTCAGAATCCTCCTCTGGACATAGAAGATATGAAGGTTCTTCAGGAAACAGAAAGCCAAACAACAAAGACATCATCTGCTATGAATGTAACGAGCAAGGGCACTATAAAAGTGATTGCCCAAAGCTTCAGAAGGAAAAGCCCAAAAAGAAGTTTGGCAAGGAAAAGAAGAAAAGTCTCATGGCTACATGGGATGATTCTGACACATCTGAAGCTGACTCAGAATCAGATGATGAAAGAGCAAACATAGCTCTCATGACAAACATAACAGAAGACAATGAAGCTTCTGAGTCAGAATCTGAATCAGATACAGAAGAGGTATTCCCTGACTTTAATATAAACTTTACTAAGGCTGAACTAGCTGAAATCCTTAATGAAATTCTGGAAAGATATCAGCAGATCAGAGTCAAATTCAGAAACCTGAAAAGGAATCTTGCTTCTGACTCTGATAAGACTGAGAGTCTCAAATTGGAGAATTCTGAGTTAAAAGATAAAATTTCAAAATTAGAAAACCAATTGCAAAACTCTCAGAAGGAAACAATCCCTGAAACTCCCAGCAATGCTGATGAGATCATCAAGGAGTATGATCACAACTTTCAGAAGTTTCTAGCTAAAAACATAGACAGAAGCAAAACGGCTTCAATGATCTATGGAGTTAGCAGAAATGGCAGAAAAGGGATAGGATATCAAGGTAAGGTACCTACACCAAAAAATGCCATGGATTTAGTTATAAAACGTACTCCACTTGATTCACACTTTATATATGGGCACACACATGACATAAAATATACAAGTAGTGATTACTCTGTCAAACCAAAATTCAACCAGAGTTTTGGTAAAACTAACAAATCAGGACCCAAGAAAATGTGGGTACCTAAGGATAAAATAATACATGTGGCAGATATCTTTAGCAGCAAAGCAAAAACACTAATCATGGTACCTGGACTCTGGCTGCTCACGACACATGACGGGAAGAAGGCATATGTTCCAAAGCCTGGAACTTAAGCCTGGAGGCCACGTAGGCTTTGGAGGAAATCAAAGAGGAAAGATCATTGGCTCTGGAATAGTAGGTAATGGAAATATTCCCTCTATAAGTAATGTTTTACTAGTTGATGGATTAATGCATAATATGTTATCCATAAGTCAATTAAGTGATAACAGTTATGATATAATCTTCAATCAAAATTCATGCAAAGCTGTTAGTCAGAAAGATGGGACTATCCTATTTAATGGAAAGAGGAAAAACAAAATTTATAAAATAAAACTTTCTGAACTAAAAAGTCAGAATGTAAAGTGTCTTCTGTCTGTTAACAACGAGCAATGTATCTGGCACATAAGATTGGGACATGTTAGTATGAGAAGAATATCTCAGATTAACAAACTCAATCTGGTCAAAGGACTTCCTAACCTGAAGTTCAATTTAGATGCTCTGTGTGAAGCATGTCAGAAAGGCAAGTTTGCAAAACCAGCTTTCAAATCCAAAAACGTTGTTTCCACCTCCAAGCCATTAGAACTTCTGCACATTGACTTATTTGGACCAGTTAAAACTGCTTCAGTCAGTGGAAAGAAGTATGGGTTAGTAATCGTAGATGACTATAGCATATGGACATGGGTAAAGTTCTTAAGGCACAAGGACGAGTCACACTCTATGTTTGTTACCTTCTGCAACCAAGTTCAGAATTAAAAGGATCTTAGAATCGTCAAAGTCAGAAGTGATCATGGTGGAGAATTTGAAAACAAAGATTTTGAGTTATTCTTTAATGATAAAGGCATTCTGCATGATTTCTCTTGTCCTAGAACTCCCCAGCAAAATGGAGTTGTAGAACGAAAGAACAGAACATTGCAAGAAATGGCCAGAACCATGATCAACGAGACTAACGTTGCTAAGATCTTCTGGGCAGAGGCAATAAACACAACATGTTACATTCATAATAGAATCTCCATAAGACCTATTTTGGAAAAGACTCCATATGAATTATGGAAGAACAGAAAGCCCAACATTTCCTATTTTCACCCATTTGGATGTACATGTTTTATTCAGAATACAAAAAATTATTTGAACAAGTTTGACTCTAAAGCACAAAAGTGTATTATGTTAGGATATTCTGAACGCTCAAGAGGGTACAAAGTATACAATACAGAAACACAAATTGTGGAAGAGTCAATCAGTGTTCGTTTTGATGATAAGCTTGACTCTCAAAAGTCAAAGAAGAATGAATTCCTTGCAGATATGGAAGTTGAAATCACAGGTACTGAAGACAAATCATCAGAAGCTCTCAACAGAGACACTCCCTCAACATCAAAAAGAGGCACTGCAAGCAATCCAGCACCTTCTGTTGATCAACTTCAGAAAAGACTATCCAGAAGCAGCATGGATCACCCAGAAGAAACAATCTTAGGAAGGAAGGAAGATCCAATCAGAACAAGATCTAGCTTCAAAAACTCTGAAGAATCCCTCATGGGACTGATTTCTCTAATTGAACCAACAACAATTGATGAAGCACTTCTGGACAATGACTGGATTCTAACAATGCAAGAGGAGCTAAATCAATTCACAAGAAATGATGTATGGGATCTAGTTCCTAAACCAAAAGGATTCAACGTCATTGGAACAAAATGGGTGTTTAGAAACAAACTGAACGAACAAGGTGAAGTCATCAGAAACAAAGCACGACTGGTAGCACAAGGTTATAGTCAGCAAGAGGGAATAGACTATACAGAAACCTTTGCTCCATTCGCCAGGTTAGAATCTATCAGACTCTTAATCTCATTTGCTGTTAATAAAGACATCACTCTGTATCAGATGGATGTTAAGAGTGCATTCTTAAATGGCTATATAGAAGAAGAGGTATATGTGCACCAACCCCCTGGTTTTGAAATTTCCAAAAATCCAGAATATGTTTTCAAACTAAAGAAGTCACTATATGGTCTGAAACAAGCTCCCAGAGCTTGGTATGAAAGACTAAGTAACTTCCTGTTAGAAAAGGAATTCACCAGAGGGAAAGTGGACACAACCTTGTTCTGTAAGACAGTTAAGAATGACATTTTAGTATGTCAGATTTATGTTGATGACATCATATTTGGATCCACTAAACCCTCTCTGGGAAGAAAGTTTGCTAAATGTATGCAGGCAGAATTTGAGATGAGCCTAATGGGGGAACTAAAATTCTTTCTGGGCATTCAGATTAATCAAACCCCAGAAGGAACTTACATTCATCAGAGTAAATATGTCAGAGAACTTCTGAAGAAATTTGATCTCTCAGAATGTAAGTTATCAAAGATTCCAATGCATCCCACGTGCATTCTGGAAAGAGAAGAGGTAAGTAAAAAGGTAGAACAAAAGGTCTACAGAGGTATGATTGGTTCTCTTCTCTATCTGACGGCTTCAAGGCCTGACATTTTATTCAGTGTTTGCATTTGTGCTAGATTCCAATCAGATCCTAGAGAATCTCACTTAACAGCAGTTAAGCGAATTTTCAAGTATCTGAAAGGTACTACTAATCTGGGTTTGTTTTATAGAAAATCAAGTGATTACAGTTTGATAGGATAATGTGATGCTGATTTTGCTGGAGACAGAGTAGAACGTAAAAGCACTTCTGGAAGCTGCCAATTTCTGGGAGAAAATCTGATCTCATGGTCCAGCAAAAGACAATCCACAATAGCTCTATCAACAACAGAAGTTGAATACATAGCAGCAGCTGGATGTAGCATACAAATGCTCTGGATGAAAAGTCAACTTGAGGACTTCTAGATATTTGAGAGTAACATTCCTATCCTTTGTGACAATACTTCTGCTATTTGTCTCAGTAAAAATCCTATTTTGCATTCTAGGGCTAAGCATATAGAAATAAAACATCATTTTATTAGGGACTATATTCAGAAAGGGATTCTAAATTTAAAATTTATTAACACAGACCATCAATGGGCTGATATTTTTACAAAACCTCTTTCTGAAGATAGGTTCAACTTCATTATGAAACATCTCAGCATGAAGCTCTGCCCAGAATAAAACTATTTTGATTCCATATCTTAACCTTCAGAACTTTGTTTATTTTTCTATGAACTACTGATCAATCTTTCTTCAGATCTTTAGAAGTACAGTTGTATCAGAATCTATCACAATCAAGGATAGAAATGTGCAGTTCACTCAAGCAAACAAGTGTCATCCAGTCATCAGCTACTTCTGAGGCTGAACACACGTTCACGTTTCTGAAAAGGACAAAAGCGCTGATTGGTTGCATTGAGACACATGTCATGGGTAACCGTTCCAATATCTTTCTGAATCCCCCAAAATCAGCTATCATTAAATGCTTATAATCATTATAATTAATTTCTCTCTCTTGCCGTTTATGTTTTCAAAATTGTTTAGAAATATATTTAAACACATTTCTCACCATTTACACTCTTTTACCTTCACTTTCATTTTCTCTCAAACTTATTGTTTTCAGTTTGCATACTTTCTCAAAACCCTTTCAATTTTCTCAAAACCTTCGTGTGAACATGGCTTCCTCAAGCATCCCCACTTCCAGTACCCAGAAAACAGATTCCACTGAACAATACGAAGAACCCTACAAAACGCTTCTCACACCCATCAAAAATCTAGAAGTTCTGTCAGAATTGATCGTGGATTTCAACAGTCTTCAAGAGAATGGGTTTAATCTCTCTGAAGAGGTTAAGGCTCAAGGCTGGGAAAGATACTTTGACAGACTGGTGGGTCCAACATTCCCAATTCTGGTAAAGGAATTTTGGATTCATGCTTCATCTTCCAACCATCAAGTTACTTCATACATAATGGGGAAGAAGATAGTTATTACTGAGGACCTCATTGCACGTTTAATAGGCTACAATGGTGGTGGTCTACGTTGCATTGACATGGATGAAAGATGCGTTGATGTTGCCCTAATTGCTAGAGAAATCTTCACTCTGGGGCTTCCCTCCAGCAAGATAAGGGATCTAAAAGACCATCACAGAATATGGGCCAAGATCATTCTGGGATGCATAAACCACAGGAAGCCTACCAGCTCTCCTGACTACATCAATATTGATCAGCAATTTCTGATCTATTTCATCTCCCAGAAGATTAAGGTGAATCTGGCTCATCTGCTGTTTAACCATCTAAGGACAAGTGTTAAAGAAACCAGAGAAGAGGAGCGTACAAAAAGGGACTGGATACCCCTAGGAAGACTTATATCAGATATTCTAACAGAGAATAAGCTGATTGATCATCTTACAGAGGCTCAGGAAATCAGCTCTTTGGAAGCTACTGTTGGCAAACAACTGAATGCAAAGAATCTGAAGAAAATAAAGTTGATTGAGAACATCAAGAAGGAACCCATCGTCACTCATTTTGTAGCAATATCCAACAGAAGAGTCCCTCTGGATAACTTTCCTCTGTTCTCAGAGATTGATTCTAAACCTGATATAATAGTCAGATATCTGGATGCTTGCAAGGCGGATGGTACAATACCAAATCTGAACATTCAGGATCTGCAACAGAAGGCTCCAGAAGTTGTGCTGAAGAAAACCAAGAAAAGGAAAGTTGTAGCAGAAGGATCATCCCAGCAGACTCCTAAAAGGAGAGGTAATCCTTCTTCTGTAACTGTTTTAGATTCAATTTCTGTATCAACATCTATACCAATTCCCACTCAATCTGAAAACCCCACACCACAAACTTTTGATGACTTTGACATTGATTTTGACCCCTCTGAATCCTTAACTATTAGAAGATCTCGCTCCCAACCTAAAAATCCAAATATTGAAGCAACCCAACAAGAACTTGCAAAAGTTCTATCTGATATAGACCAACATACTTCTACTCCCATGCCAGAAAATCCAAACCCTGAAACCACCACAGAAGCACAACTAGAAATTCCCCTCTCACCACAACCAGAAATTCCCCTCTCTCCACTACCAGAAATACCATCACCTTCATCTCCTCAACCAGAAATACATCCACCTTCTCCTCAACCTGAACTATCTCACCCAGAAGTTCAAACTTCTGAGACTCAACCTTCTGAATCCTGTGAACCAGAACCTCATAACGATCAATCAAACCAAACTGTTGATTCTGATACCATTCCCATTCCTGGAATCACAGAACCTCTGGCCATTTATATGCCCCTTGGTACCATTGTGAATTTTCCCCAAATTCCCTCTTCTCTAGAATCAACTCCACCAAACTCCCCATCAAGTTCAATAATAATTCCTGACTCTCCCACCCCCTCACCAAAGAACAATCTAGAAGACAACATCAAGACTGTCATTGACTTAACAATTTTTGAACGTCTTGCTGCCATAACCCACAAAACAGCTATCCCAAAACCAAAACATCCAGATGTTGGTACCAGCTTATTGATGTTCGAAACAGAAGTACAGAAGTGGATCACTTCTCTGAAGCAAGCTAGTCTTGAGCTGGTTGATCATGCTGCATCAGACTACCTTTGGACAAGGTTCAAAAGATGGGTATCTTCTGAAACTCATAAGTTGCAGGAACAGAGCTACGGACAAGCTCAACAGAACTTCAGCAATCTGCTGAAAGAAATTGAAGGTCCAGTTCTAAGCCAGCTGCTTAAGGAAGAAGTTCTCCCTCTAGACATTGCTCCCTGGTCTGAACATCGTCCAGCATCCAAAGTTCAACCTGATACTCAAGAGCAGATGATTCCTGCTGAAGAACTGGGTCAAGAAAAGGATATTGCAGAAAGCTCTGAGAAGCATCCAGGTTCTGAAGATCCTTAAGCTTCCTCCCTTGACAGGCAGACTCTAGAAGACCTGAAAAGATCTGATATGTTGATGAATGAAATAATGGATAAACAGGACGAAATAATTGAGGAAATCAAGAGCATGTTAACCCAGCAACAGGAAACCAACATCCAGATCAAGAGCTTGTTGGAAACCTTGTTCACGCGTCTACCTCCTCCCTCTTAGAATTTCCCTGTTTTTATAACATGTTTATCTGTAATATTTTCACATTGTTTTGAACTTATCATTGCTTCTGGTTTTTAATATAAAAGCATTTTGGCTCTGATTATTTGTTCTTTTTGATAACTGACAAAAAGGGGGAGAAAGAATGATATTTTTCAATAACGGATTACTGAGGCATAAGTCTCAAACATTCTGATCTATTTAAATTTCTTTCTTCTGAAAAGCTTACAGGTACAAAATTCTGATGAAAGATACAGTAAAGTTATGATGCTCAAAGACTCATGGAATTAAAGGGAAGTAATCAACTCAGGGGGAGTTTTCTCTTCTTAATTCTATACTTTTTATTCTTTATTTTTAATTGAAAAATCTGGTTTTTGTCATCATCAA
Source organism: Vicia faba (assembly GCA_948472305.1). Lineage (NCBI taxonomy): Eukaryota > Viridiplantae > Streptophyta > Magnoliopsida > Fabales > Fabaceae > Vicia > Vicia faba. The sequence goes on from OX451741.1 coordinate 364,827,086, forward strand.
AAAGGGGGAGATTGTTAGAACATAGTTTGATTCTACAACCCTTAATTAGAGTTTTGATGATAACAAAATACAAAGAATAAATAAATTGTAAGATTTATATATAAGACAAATATGCTTCTTAAAATTATGTTTTGTATATACAAAAGTTCTGATGGAATCAGCATCAGAAGATCAACAATATGTCAGCATCAGAAGATCAGTAACATGTGCTACATGCTGAAGCTACCAGATCATACACTGAAGCTTGATGACCAGAATCTGTGCATATACATATACACTCTGACTCTGATCAAAGATATTTTCCAAGTCATCAGCACTCTGAAGCGTTATCATAAGTTAAAGCAAAGAACACTCTGAAGCGTTACCATAAGCAAAGAAGACTTTGAAGCATTATTAAGTATTCAAGACAGAATTAATTACCAATGGCTTTATTCAGACAAGATCTTCTTCAAAAAGGAAAGTGCGTTGTTATCATTAAAATGGCTTTATGGACAACGTATCTTTGCCTTGGCTATATAAACAAAGCTGCTTGAGAAAAGACGCACGCATGCACGCATAATTTGCCAAGCCCTCAAAACCACGCTTACTCAAACGCTTTAGCAAATTCAGTTTTACTCCAAGCTTAAGTTGTGTAATTATCACAGTTGTGATATATTGTTTTATTAGAAAACGTTAAACACATCATTGTTCGAATTATTTGTAAGAGATTTCCTTGAGATAAACCGGTTTGTGGTTATACTCAAGAAGGCTTTAACAGTTGTTAAAGTATCAGTTGTAATCCTTTGAATATAGTGGATTAAGACCTCGTTGGAGAGAGGCGAAATCACCTTGACGGGTGGACTGGAGTAGTTTGAGATCAAACGAACCAGGATAAAAATACTGTGTTGTCTAAGCATTTGATTTAAGTTTTACAATTCAACCCCCCCTTCTTGTGTTTTTCACATCTTCAAACCGAAACATTTGCAAACACAAACGCAAAATCTCAAGTCAGTTCTCCCACCGTATCATAGAACTGGCGACTCTGTTGGGGACTACTTTAAAAGTGGAGTAACATTAGGGTTTAGATCACCTTTGCATGCTTATCTTGTTTGCTTTGATTGTTTTATATTTGGTTCTATTGTTTGAGTTTGAATCCTCCACCCGGATTTTTGGGAAACATTCATAGGTAAATAGCAATACGTTATGGAAACTGTGTGGGATATACCGACATGGTTGAAGCAATAACTATATTAGTGCGACATATTTGTGGGTATCGGTAGCCTTTGAGTCAATCAAAGAGAATACGGGGCTGCTGAGTGATGTCATGAAGCACTAATGAACTCTTAGAACCTTTACTTGACCATCTTGGCCTGATTAGGGGTAGTGAGATGACCGACTTTGGTGCAGTCCGAAGTTGGTAGATACTCGATACTACACTCATTGAGGATTGTTTTCTTGGAATATTTTGGTCGCCAGTTAAGTGGCTAAACTGAACAATGAACTTAGAAAATGATCCAGTGATCTTGAGCTCCTTAGAACCCGGTTATTATTTATAGGACAGGTTGAGCCAACTAACTTCAAGAGGGTACTTACTTATGAAACCTCATGCAAGCCTAAAACTAGGATTTTGTGTGATTTGCTTGTACATATGCTTGTGCATACATCATGAACATCATGAAGCATCATTTGCATCCACTAACCATTTCAAGGGTTTGGATCTTCATCTTTGTTTTTGTTTTATAGGTCATGGAATCTCTTCGCAGGAAAACAATTCAAGTCAACCTTATGAGAATCCCTCCTCAACTCAAGGAGCTTACTTCCAAGATTCCAGAGAATTCTCTCTTCAGTGAAAGACATGGTAGACTCCTCAAATTGGTCAACTCCAACATTGAAGAAGACATGGTGAAAGTTCTCTTCCAGTTCTTTGACCCCCTACACCACTATTTCACATTCCCTGATTACCAACTAGTACCTACTTTGGAGGAATTTTCTCAACTCTTGAGGATTCCTATTCTTCATCAACTACCCTACAATGGTACAGAGAGAGAACCAAAGCCTGAAGATGTTTCTCAAGCCTTACACTTGCAACCATCTGATATCAAAGGTCATTGGGAAACCAGAAGTGGTGTCAAGGGTTTCTTGGCAAAGTTTCTGTTTGAGAAGGCACAAGACTGTTGGAATTCTCTAGATCTACAAGCTTTTGAGGAGATTGTAGCACTTCTCAGCTATGGGTTGGTCTTGTTCCTAAACCCCGATCAACTTATAGATGTGAATGCTGTCAAGATTTTCATATCTCAGAATCCTGTGCCTATATTGCTTGGGGACATCCTACACTCATTTCACACACGAACAATGAGGAAAAGAGGTGTTCTCATGTGTTGTACTCCTCTATTAGCAAGGTGGTTTATTTCTCACCTTCCCCAGTCAGTTTTGAAGAATGAGCAGGGTTTAAGGTGGTCACAACGGTTGATGACCCTCACGCACTCTGATGTTCATTGGTGTTCTCTGTCCAGAAAAAATGTCATCATCATTGATCGTTGTGGAGAATTCCCTAATGTCCCACTACTTGGCATTAGGGGAGGCATTACCTACAACCCCTGTTTAGCTCTGAGGCAATTTGGGTATGCCCGAAGGGATGGCCCTCATGACATGCTGATTCCTGACTTGGTTTTTGACTTCGACAACGATGCTCAAGGACTTCGACAAAGGTTTATCCGAGCTTGGAGGATGCCCAACAAAGTGGATAGTAAGACACTGGGGCACAAGAATTCCATCCCCCTTGAGCCTTATCTCAAGTGGGTACGAACCCGCACCCAGAATCTTATGATGCCATACCCTCACGTTCTCCCCGTGATCAAAGAGCCTATTATGGAAGGAGAGGTTCCATACACCCTCCCACACCCAGACATGCCAACATCATTGGAAGAATTGCAAAAGAGTTGGATACAGCTCAAGGAAGAACAAAATACTTTTGAAGCCAGCTTCTATGCCAGTGAGAAGAAGGTTTTAGAACTCACCCGCCGACTTCACGAAGAGGATACTCTTAACACTTACATCGCACCAAAGAGGATGCACAATGTCTTTTTACATTAATAATTTTGTAATATTTTGCCCATGGGGCATTTATGTACTAACAAATTTCTTCTTATTAATATGACGTGTGTTCTTTTTGTTTGCAATAAATTTGAATTTCTGAATCCTTGAATGCATTACATGAATATCATATCATTCATCATATGCATAAACAGGTCTTCACACCAGGTTTCCTTATCTTTCTGTTGTTTATTTCAGCGAGATGGATATAGAGCAAATGGTTAAAGATCTACAAGCACAGAATTCGCAATTCCAACAACTCCTCATGACCTTAGCAAAGGGTCAAGAGGATCTTAAAGCACTGTTAGAGAAAGAGAAGGAACCAGAAAAGAAGAAAAAGAAAATAATTGGTGTGGCCACCATGGGAAGGAGGTTTGAGCATCAAGCTAGGAGAGTTCTGGAATTCCCCTCGACGTCTGACGAAGGGGTTGGTATAGGAAAATGGGTTGCAATGCCCTCCGAATCTAAAGCTGAAGAATAAGAAGAGGAAGAGGATGAAGATTACTCCGAACAGCAATACCCTCCGGCAGATGATAAGTATAAAAATCTTGAGGATCGGTTGGCAACCATGGAGTTGCAAAGGGTACCCGGGTTAGATTTAGAAGAACTAGGGTTGGTTGCTGGAATCGTCATTCCTCCTAAGTTCAAAGTACCTACATTTTCTAAATACAACGGTTTGTCCTGTCCAAAGATGCATCTGAGATCCTACATCAGAAAGATCCAACCTCACTCTTCCGATAAGGATCTATGGGTCCACTTTTTTCAAGATAGTTTGTCGGGTACGCAATTGGACTGGTTCTATCAACTTGAGAGATCTGATGTTCATAACTGGGAAGATTTGGCTGCTGCTTTCTACTGACAATACCAATATAACACAGATTTAGCGCCTACTCGTACTCAGCTACAGAGTATGGGTATGGCCTCTAATGAGGGATTTAAGGAGTATGCCCAAAAGTGGCGGGATTTGGATGGAAGGGTGAAGCCACCATTGTCGGATAGAGAGCTGGTTGACATGTTTTTAGGGACTCTGTCATGTCCATTCTTCAATCACTTGATTGGGAGCTCATCTGCAGGGTTCACTGAATTAATTCTGACCGATGAAAGGGTCGAAGCTGGCATTAAGAGTGGTAAAATTCAGAAGGATGCCTCCGCTTCCACTTCTATTAAGAAGACCTTCCCAGCCAAGAAAGAAGCTTCTGCTGTTCATTCCCAGAGAAACCAAGGAAGAACGGAGCACCGACCAACGGTAGGGGCTGTGATGATCCAGAACTCCTCAGCCGATCAACCTCGCGGAAATCAACCAATGGCTAACCATCAAAAAGTAGAAAGGCCACAACGGCAATTCACCCGGATCAATATGACACCAGCTCAAGTCCTCCCTCATCTGTTAAAGTTAAACCTTAGCAACTTGAAAGAAGCGCCGAAAAACCCAAATACCTCTTCTCCTTATTATCATTCAAATGCAAAATGTGCATACCACTCAGACAGTGTAGGGCATGACACCAACAACTGTTGGGCCCTTAAAAACAAGATCCAAGATTTGATAGATGCCAAGGAGGTAGAGTTTGATGCTCCCGGAAAACCTAATGTGAGATCCGCTCCTATGCCAAAACATGGTCATAATGTCCATGCGATTGTGGAAGATCTTCATGTTATCGCTGTTGATGAATTAATGACTCCGTTGCCAATGATTAAAATGAATCTTTTGAAAGCCGGGATTTTCCCGGGATGTGAAAAAGATTGTTGCTTCTGTTCAACCTTGCAATCCGACTGTCCGCTGTTGAAGTCAGGCATCCAACGCCTGATGGATACGCAAGAGATCCTCTTTCAAAAAACTTCTGTTGCTACTATCACTCATGTTACTCCTATTACCTGTGTTACTCCAATCAATGACATTGCTATAATCACCATTTCCGACAATCTTTCCAAGACCTGCAAAAGGCCTGTTAAGATTACACCTGATCCAAAGTTTGTACCGCTGAAGATTACCATGCCGGGGCCTATCCCATATAAGTCCAACAAGACGATACCATGGAATTATGGAGGAGAGATCTTCTACCATGGTGTCAAGCAGATCGAACCAGTCCAAGAGAATTCCGATGAAGAAACTCCTGATATAGGGAATATTGCGAGGACAAGTAAGATAACTCGTAGCAGAAGAATCTTCTCTCCGGAGATTGCTCCTCCACGGGCAGTCTTCGGACCCTCAAGTGCTTCTGTGCCTGTCAAGATATCTGTGCGAAGTCCAGTAATTGGGGAAATTGTAAATTCCGAAGTTGAACCCTCTGCTGTTACCACTGATAAAGGTAAGGGGATCCAAGAGGCGCCTGTCAGGACGAAGGCTCAAGCTTTGGTTATCCCCGAGACCACCCAAAAAGAAATGGAGGAAATCTTAAAGATAATTAAGAAGAGCGACTATGATGTCGTAGAGCAGCTGGGGCAAACCCTTTCAAAAATCTCTATGCTGGCTCTATTACTCTGCTCCGAGGCTCATGCCAAAGCCTTGATCAAATTTCTAAAGACGGCACACGTGCCTCAAGAAACTTCTGCTGACCAGTTTCAAGAGTGCGTGGCTAGCCTTGCAGCCGATAATGGTCTTGGCTTTTCTGATGCTGATTTGACGTCCAAGGGAAGAAAGCATAATGATGCACTGCATGTCTCGATAGAGTGCAGAGGAACTACACTTGCTCATGTTCTGATTGATACCGGTTCATCTTTAAATGTTCTACCAAAGAAAGCATTAGACAGATTGGACTGTGAAGGTTTGACCCTAAAGCCCAGTAATATCATTTTTAGAGCCTTCGACGGTTCTAAGAGGATGGTTCATGGAGAAGTGGACATCCCAATTAAGGTGGGAACAGAAATTTTCAACTCTACATTTTATGTGATGGACATCCGTCCTTCATATTCATGCTTGTTGGGAAGGCCATGGACCCACAACGCTGGGGCAGTCACTTCTTCTCTACACCAAATGCTAAAATACCCAGTCCAGGGTAAGATCATAACAGTTCATGGTGAGGAGGAGTATATGATAAGCCACCTTAACTCTTTCCACTATGTAGAGTTAGATGGTGAATTCATAGAAACACCTTTCCAACACTTTGAAGAGGTTTCTCCTAAGATTGCGGCAGCCAAGACAATGACTGATGTGCCCATCATTACCAAACCTGTGTCCCGGATGTCATCCCTTAAAGATGCGGAGGCTGTAATCAAGGAGGGAGGAAGTACAGTGTGGGGTCAACTGCCAGATTTTCCTCACAAAACAGACAAGTTCGGATTGGGTTTCACTACTGCTAGCCAGAAAGTTGTGCGTCTCTCCCGGGCTGGAGGACCACCCTTAAAAATCACTCACCATGGAGTTCATGCTTTAGAAGATGATGATGAAGAAGGCAACTTTCAAGATTGGATCTTTCCAACCATTGAAGGGGGACTGAACAACTGGGAGGCGAAAGACTTCATTCCCATTACTTTCATCAATCAGTAATTTATCTTTTGAACATTTATGTTGGTCTATAATAAATTTTAAACAATTCGGACACTCTTTTCGACTTATGCCTTACCCGGGGCATATAGGTCCATTTGTAAGGGTTTTGATTCTTCATTTTCATATGCCATTTTTAATGAATCATGGACGTTTTCATCTATAAACTTTTGTGTTCATTTTCTTTCCTTTTACATTTTATTTTGTTTAAGGATGGCTATCCCTTACACACACCCACACTCACAAAATGCAGGTACCCATCCACTCCGGATTCCATGGGTGACTATTCTGCTTTGGCCTTCAGTGACTCTGAAGATTTGGTCAATCATGCCGAGTACGAAGGTGATGAAGACTGTGAAGTTCCTGGAGAGTTAGCTAGACTTTTGCAACAAGAAGAAAGGGCTATTCTGCCCCATGAAGAGTTGTTAGAGACTATCAATTTGGGAATAGAGGAAGACAAGAAAGAGGTTAAAGTGGGTTCCAACCTGGAGCCAAGTGTCAAAGAGCGCTTAGTTCAGCTGTTGAATGAGTTTGTTGAAATATTTGCCTGGTCCTATGAAGATATGCCGAGACTGGATACAAATATTGTGGTTCACCGTCTCCCTACAAGAGAAGACTGTCCACCGATCAAACAGAAAGTCCGCCGAATAAGGCCCGACATGTCCAAAAAGATCAAAGCTGAGGTGATGAAACAATTCAATGCTGGATTTCTGGCTGTTACTTCCTATCCGCAATGCTAACATTGTGCCCGTGCCTAAGAAGGACGGCAAAGTCAGAATGTGTGTGGACTACAGAGACCTAAACAGGGCTAGCCCTAAAGATGATTTCCCACTACCACACATTGACATCTTGGTTGACAACACAGCTCAACACAAGGTATTTTCCTTCATGGATGGATTCTCGGGATACAACCAGATCAAAATGGCCCCCGAAGACATGGAGAAGACTACTTTTGTTACGCAGTGGGGTACCTTCTGCTATAAAGTGATGCCATTCGGACTGAAGAATGCTGGGGCAACCTATCAGCGAGCCATGGTAGCTTTGTTTCATGACATGATACATCATAAAATCGAAGTCTACGTAGACGACATGATAGCCCGTTCACAGACAGAAGAAGAACACCTCAACCATATGCAAAAGATGTTTGTCAGATTGAAGGAATATAAGCTCAGACTGAACCCTAGCAAGTGCACTTTCGGAGTCAGGTCCGGTAAACTTTTGGGATTCATTGTCAGCAACAAAGGCATTGAGGTTGATCCTGCTAAAGTCAAGGCTATACAAGAAATGTCGCCCCCCCGCACTGAGAAGGAGGTTAGAGGTTTCTTGGGACGCTTAAACTATATTACAAGGTTTATCTCTCACCTAACATCTACCTGTGAGCCAATCTTCAAGCTGTTGAAGAAAGATCAGGTGGTTGAATGGAACAATGATTGTCAAGTTGCTTTTGATAAGATCAAGGAGTATTTGCTGGAACCGCCTATCTTGATGCCACCCGTTGAAGGAAGACCTTTAATCATGTATCTGACTGTTTTGGATAACTCAATGGGGTGCGTACTGGGCCAACATGACGAGTCTGGACGAAAAGAGCATGCCATTTATTACCTTAGCAAAAAGTTTACCGACTGTGAGACTCGCTACTCACTGCTCAAGAAAACTTGCTGCACTTTGGTATGGGCTGCTCGCCGGCTAAGGCAGTATATGTTGACACATACTACTTTGCTGATTTCCAAAATGGATCCGATCAAGTACATATTCGAGAAGCCTGCTTTATCTGGAAGAATCGCTAGATGGCAGATGATCCTGACTGAGTATGATATCCAGTACACGACCCAAAAAGCTATAAAGGGGAGTGTACTAGCTGACCATCTAGCTCATAAAGCCGTCGAAGATTACCAATCCATGAGGTTCGACTTCCCCGACGAAGACATTATGACATTAGACAACATCGAAGGTAACGGACCATATGACAGACCTGAACAAGGATCCCGATGGACCCTGTACTTTGATGGTGCTTCAAATGCACTTGGCAACGGTATCGGTGCGATACTTATTTCTCCAGAAGGTTGCCATACACCTTTCACTGCTAGACTCTGCTTCAGCTGCACCAACAACATGGCCGAGTATGAAGCTTGTATCTTTGGTCTCAAGGCTGCTATTGACTTGGGAATCAAATCTCTGATTGTATTTGGGGACTCAACTTTGGTTATCAGTCAAATCAAAGGAGAGTGGGACACTAAACATCCTAATCTTATCCCATACAAAGAACATGTCTTGACATTGTTGCCTCATTTCGAACAGATTACCTTCGAGCACTTCCCGCGAGAAGAAAATCAGCTAGCAGATGCTCTAGCTACAATGTCTTCCATGTTTAAACTTAACTGGGATAATGAGGCTCCCCAAATCACCATCGAGCGAATGGACGAACCTGCGCACTGTCATAAGATTAATACCGAAGAAGTAATGGAACAACCCTGGTTTCATGAAATCAAAAGGTATCTCAAGACTCGAGAATACCCTGAAGGAGCTTCAGTCAACGACAAAAAGTTCTTAAGGAGGTTCGCAGCCAAATTCTTTCTGAGCAATGGTATCTTATATAAGCGCAGCCATGATTGTGTTCTACTTCGTAGTATGGACAAAGTTGAAGCTGAGTTGATCATGACTGAAATACATAGCGGCACATTTGGCACCCACTTAAGCGGACATACGATGACTAAGAAGATTCTAAGGGAAGGCTACTATTGGTCTACCATGGAAGCTGACTGTCATCAATATGCCCGTACTTGTCACAAATGCCAAGTCTATGCTGACAAGGTACATATTCCTCTAATTCCTCTCAACTTTCTAACAACTCCTTGGCCATTCGCGATGTGGGGAATCGACATGATTGGAGAGATCAAGCCTACGACATCCAATGGACATCGCTTCATCCTGGTGGCTATTGATTATTTTACCAAGTGGGTTGAAGCGACTTCCTTCGCCTCCGTTACAAAGAATGTGGTTTCCCGCTTCATCAAGCAGAACCTCATATGCCGGTATGGTATCCCCGACAGGATCATCACAGACAACGGTACAAACCTGAATAACACTGTGATCACCACTCTGTGCGATCAGTTCAAGATTCAACATCACAATTTATCTCCCTATCGGCCAAAGATGAACGGTGTTGTTGAAGCTGCAAACAAAAATATCAAAAAGATCATTCAAAAGATGACAGTCACCTACAAAGACTGGCACAAGATGTTACCATTTGCTTTGCACGGATATCGTACCACGACACGTACTTCAACAGGGGCAACCCCTTTTTCTTTGGTATATGGCATGGAAGCTGTTTTACCTATGGAAGTTCAGATTCCTTCCTTGAGGATTATGAAGGATGTTGGTTTAAGTGAAGACGATTGGATTCAAAACCGGCTTGATCAACTTAATTTGATCGACGAGAAGCGACTTACTGCTGTTTGTCATGGTCAGACGTATCAAAAACAGATGATCAAGGCTTTCAACAAGAAAGTCAGACATCAGGTATATCAAGCCGGAGATCTTGTAATCAAGCAGATCATCTTACCGCAAAGTGATCCTAGGGGAAAGTGGACTCCTACTTACGAAGGACCATTTGTGATCAAGAATGTCTTTTCTAGTGGGGCAATGATTCTGAACACCATGGACGGCAATGACCTTCCGTACCCTGCAAATGCAGACATAGTCAAAATATACTACGCATAAAACGACCCGACAAGTTAAAAACCCGAAAGGGCGATTGGGAAAAAATGGGCATCCCGGTGAATCGAAAACCCGAAAGGGCGATTCAGGCAAAAATTAGGGATAAATAAAAAATTTGTACACCCTGCAAGTTGAAAACCCGAAAGGGCGACTTGGGCAAAAAAGGGTTTCCCGGTGGACTGAAAACCCGAAAGGGCGGTCCAGGCAAAAGTTAGAGAATTAAAGCGTATGACTATGTCTCGTCGGATCACTTTAAGGACAATATCTTCACAGGCAAGCTCCAAGCTTCTGATATATCCAATCATTTGCGGACGAAGCAACGAATGGACAAGATACTCCGAGTTGTGAAGGCTATAGCAGAATGGGAACCCCATGGAATTGTTACACATAGCCATCTTTCTTTGTATAAATTTTTTCTCAATTTTACGACAATATTCTCTTACTAGGATGACTGTCTCCCTTGTACAAAAATATTTACAAAATTAATACAAAGATACTTCAAAGTGCAGAAATTTGCTTGCCTTTTCTTTCTTTTTTACACTTATGTTTTATTTGAAAACGTCCAATGATTTGTTAAATGAGCATATGCATTTGAATGTAATCACTGCCTACAAATAAAATGAAAGGAGAAAGGGTAATTACTGATAGTTTGAAGGTACGGGAAAATGTCTTTAGGCTATTCCAGAAGAAATCCCCTACAGTATAACATTCAAATCCTCAACAGAGCTAAAACCTTGAATTACATATCCCCAGCGGAGTTTCTCCTCAAAACAACAAAACAGGAATCCCCAGTAGATTGTCATACAACCCAAACTCCTGATCTCCCCAGCAGGATAAACATTCTCCCCACAAAGTTATTTCCCAGCAGAACGAAGATTTCTTGTTCTCATTTCTCCAGTTGGAGCCTCCCAAATTTTAATTCCCCAGTAGAGATCATCAGAGTTTTCCTTATTCCCCAGGAAAGTCATGAAGGATTCTCATTTCCTTGCAGAAGTTGTCAAAATTCTTGTTAATCCCCGCAAGTCACCAAGGATCTTCAATCCTCAGCAGTAGTCCAAAGGACATTCTCAGTCTCAACAATCAAAGGTTTTGAATCTCCAACAACAGTCAAAGGCTTATCTTCCCCGACAGCAGTCAAAGATTTCATTATCTCCAGCTATCTAGGATTTATTTTCCTCAGCAAGACAGCTAATCAGCTGAGATGCGCATACATTACCTTCATATACCATAAACATTGATAGAATACATTTTATTGCATCATACATATCATGCAACATAACTTTGTGTTTTAGCTAACATTTTACCCTTTTTAGGATAAGATTAAAAGTTATCTTTAACAAATATTCAAAGATTTCAGATACACTATGGATACACCCCGGACACAGAGGTCATTCTACTACTCATTCAGACTTCAGCAATCAGATACAAACTAGATACGCTCCAAACACAGAAGCCATTCTATCTCTCATTCATATTCAACTATCAACTTCAAGTTCAGATACACTCCAGACACGGAAGTCATTCTGTCACTTATCCAGATCCCAGTTACAGTACAAATACACTCCAAACACGAAAGTCATTCTGCTACTCATACAGATCTCAACTTCAGATACAGTCCAGATACACTCCAAACATGGAAGTCATTATGCTACTCATACAGATCTCAACTTCAGATACAGTCCATATACACTCCAGACACAGTTGCCATTCTGTCACTCATTCGGAATTTATCCCCACCTCAGAGATGCTCCATACACGGATGTTTTTATGTCGACCATTCAGAATACAGATACACTCCAAACACGGCAGTCATTCTGATATTCTTTCAAAAAAATCAAATACAGTTACAGCCTAGATACGCTCCAGACACAGACACCATTCCTTTCATCATACGAATCCAATCTCCAGATACAACTCATATACGTTCCAGACACGGATACCATTCTGATTTTCATTCTACTTATATTCAACAAACATTTTTGATGGAATCTCTAAGCCCATCTCCAGCAATATTCTATCATCTCCAAATGGCATCTTTAAGCCTATTCCCTCAATAATATTTTGACGAGTGCAAATTTACGGGCACTCTAGTGTCCAATCCTCTTTTACCTTCGAGTCACGAAAGACAAACTTGCCAATCTAACTCTTCAGGTTCAAGAAGATTGAACAGGGGAAACTGATGTACCCCAAAATTTTCCCTCTCATTTTATCAACATCACATGGCTCTTTGAACTCAAGATCAAGCTAGGGTTTGCTCTGCTCAAGACATCTCCTTGCATTATTGACCTAAATTAGGGTTTGAGTTTGCACAGAGAATTTTGGACTTCTAATGCTCAAATTGACTTTCATACTTCATGTTGGACTCATAAGTTTGACCATACCAAGTTTCAAGCCTTGAATCAAATTTTTGCCCAGTCAATTGGACAGTTGACCTAGAAATCAGTTGTATTGGGGAAAAAGTCAACTGTGGCCAATTTACAATCAAACCTCATGAATTTTGACCCACATCAACATTATGAACTCATATGAACCATTTGATCAAATTTGGACCACAACTCCACAAGAAATTTGATCAGATCACCAAAAGGGCAAAATGGTCATTTTTAGGGTTTTGACTATACAAAGGCAATTTCTGATTTTTGACCTAGCCAATGGCAAATTGGGTTCAATCATGGGTTCAAGGACTCAATGGCATTATCTTGACCTATTCAACAAGTTCAAAAGATCTCAATTGCATTGGATTGACAGATGAATTTTTCAGTCAACTGATTAAAATTTGACTGTACACTGAAAAGTCAAACTTTGACTTTTTGGTCAAAATCAAGTGCCAAGGGTCATTTTTAATCAAGATGTGTCAAAACATGAAACTTGTTCACCAAGAAACCCATTTTTTCAAATTAGGGTTTAAAGTTGAAAAATTTCATAACATAGAATTTTTCTAAGTTATGAAATTTTCTTAATTTTTCCTAACTTTGCCCCACATTTTCACCATGATACATTTGGATTCAAACAAAACTTCCAACATGAAAGTTGTATTGCTCCACAAAGTCTACAACTTTGATTCACAAAGTTTTCTCAAAAGAAGCTTGGATCTCAAGTTATGATTTTTGGAACAAGGGTCCCTAAAACTTTTAACTTAGTGAAATTTTGCCCTAGTTTAGGCAGGATTTTGACCTATCTTCATGGCCATTTTTCACATAGTTCCACTTGGAATATTAAGTTCCATTTCAAAGATGGATTGTAGAGCATGTTGAATGCTTTCCAAAATGTCCAATAAATCCTCAAACATATTTGTGGTTAGAGAGAACCGAAGGCTTGAAGTTGGAAAAAACTCACTTTTCATCCATGGCATATTCATGTTCATACAAGTTGCAATTTCAAGTCAGCATGCCTTACTCTAGTTTACAGTCATCTAAACCACTTCACACTCAATAATTTAATGCAAATCCATTTGTCTAAGCTATTGTTTTGGTCATTAGGACATTGTACACAAAATTAAGCCCTAAGTAGAAAAAGGCACATTTCCATTTTTGCCATAATCTTGCTTTATGTCAAACCACAATCTTTGAGCATTGGTCCAGATCTTTTGCAGCTAATAAAATCCACAAATTGGAGGGGCCAAGAGCAGAGGTTACAAGGTGTTGTATAGCCTGTACAAGCCTGTTACATATCACTTCCACATTTTACTTCCAAAACAAGAAACTTGTCCAAAACCTTAGAACTTGAACACCAGCCAAAACAAACTTGTGCAAACATTTTGAACATCTTTCACACATCCCTCTGAGTCAGAAACACGATTGCTTGAGCCTCTAAACACCCCCTAGCCAGAAATCACCACCCATTGGCAAAATAGGGCAGAACCTGCAACTTGAGTTCCATAGCTCAATTGGCTCGTGCGTTTTGCCCCAAGTTGCTTCAAACACCTTCCATTCAACTCATCCAAGCTATCCCAAACCTCAAACACCAACTGTAACTCCATTTACAGGGTTTGCCATTTTCATTTTGAGCTTGTGCAGGTTGAGTTCTATAGGTTAATTCAAGGACATTCAAGGCAAGCAAGCTATTGGAGAAGGTCAAGTGAAGTTCAAGCAAGCTCCCAGACATCTCAAGCCTTGTTGAAAAGCTCCATATTGCCCTACACGAAGTCAGCTGAAACAAGTTTTTGTCCACTTCCTATCTCTCTATTTAGGAACATTTAGCCTTAGGTTTGTGAATAAGAAATGTAGTATTCATTTCCATGAAGCTGTACATATGCTCAGTTTTCATTTATATTAAGCATGCTAAGAGAATTTCATCCATGAACATACTGAAAAAACTAGGTTAGATTTTAGGGCCAGAGAAATTCTCTCTGGTCTTTGAGAGTTAAGACAAGTTGTTTATATGGTTGGAATCGTCTTGAAATGCTCTACAAGTTTGATGTTATGTGTTTTTGCAATAGAGCTCGTATACAGGATCTGGTGGTTGTACAGGGCGCGCGCGCGTTTTCAAAAATCTGAAGGTTGAAGATGAAGTGGTGGGCTGGGCTTGGCATGACTCACTATTGACACCCCCCTTTTCCCTTTTTGCACCCCCTGGCCCAATTTCTTGTTATTTTATATTTTTGAATTTTTACTTTCATTTCTGACTTTATTTATTTATTCCCAAATATAAAAAATGCTCAAAAATATTTTTTGTAATTTTTTCACATTTATTTTGCATTTTATTTTTATTTTTCTAACATAAAAAGCAATTAATTACTTTTATCTTATTTATTAAAACTTGAAAATATATAAAAATTATAATTTTATTTTTTATTCTTTATTTTCATTCACACTGAAAATATTATTCTAAATATAATTTATTTTTATATGTATTTTATTTATTGTACATATTTAATAATATATATATATATATATATATATATATATATATATATATATATATATATATATATATATATATATATATATATATATATATATATATATATATATATATATATATATATATATATATATATATATATATATATATATATATATATATATATATATATATATATATATATATATATATATATATATATATATATATATATATATATATATATATATATATATATATATATATATATATATATATATATATATATATATATATATATATTATATATATATATATATATATATATATATATATATATATATATATATATATATATATATATATATATATATATATATATATATATATATATATATATATATATATATATATATATATATATATATATATATATATATATATATATATATATATATATATATATATATATATATATATATATATATATATATATATATATATATATATATATATATATATATATATTATATATATATATATATATATATATATATATTATATATATATAATTATATATATTTATATATATATATATATATATATATATTTTTATTCTATATTATATATATATATAATATATATAT